>RJWJ010002411.1:0-102006 GCA_004363605.1 Indri indri
TGAGTGGATTAATAAAATGTGGTATATGTATACCATGGAGTACTATTCAGCTTTAAGAAACAATGGTGATATAGCACCTCTTGTATTCTCCTGGATAGAGCTGGAATGCATTCTACTAAGTGAAGTATCCCAAGAATGGAAAAACAAGCACCACATGTACTCACCATCAAATTGGTATTAACTGATCAACACATAAGTGTACATATAAGAATAACATCTATTGGATGTCAAGGACGGGGAGGGGGAAGGAGAGGACAGGTGTATGCATACACAAAGAATGCAACGTGCACCATCCGGGGGATGGACATGCTTGAAGCTCGGACTTGGCGGGGAGCAAGGGCAACATACGTAACCTAAACATCTGTACCCCCATAATATGCTGAAATTTAAAAAAAAAGAAAGATCATAGGTATGGTAAGATCCAGTAATATCAAAATTTAAGGATTTGGAAGTGAAGTCATTCTGTGTGTAATAGAAGACAAAGGGTCAGAAAGTAAGTTGCTAAAGTGGAAAGGCAAAGAATGTGAGATGGTCAGTGAGCTGTGATATTGGGGTACCTAATTTACTGAGCACTTGCTATATGCCAGGTTGGTTTGGGTGCTTTAGATGTATTATTGAACCTAACCTTTGCAATAATTCTGTGAGGTAAGTGCTATTATTACATTCCAGATTTACAGATAAGGACACTGAGGCACAGAGTGACGAGGTGACAGGCACAGACAGACCGGATAATTTTCCTCAAATCACCTAGTAGTTAAGAGGCTGATTATAATTTGAACCCATGAAGCTGGTTCCAAAACCTACATTCTTAACTTATATCTACACAATTGCTCATGTCTCCTGTTTACTGCTATGATGGCAAGATTTGGGAGAAAGAAAAACACAGAAACAGTTGTCAAAGGCTTCTCCTATATATAAGTAGTTGGCAGTATGAATTTTGTTGTATTTTTTAAAAATTCAGATTCCCAGATTTAAATATGGTAGAAGAAAATACATGAATTCCAAAGTTTTGTTTGATTCAAGACCAGCTATCTTCCTCCCTGTCTCCTTCCTTCCTTCCTTCCATCCTTCCTGTGTTCCCACTATTTAAATATGCCTCACAAATTTTCAATATTAAACTCTATTACGTCACTCATTTTGCCTAGTATAATAAGCATAATCCATTAGCAACTTCACATGTGAACAAAACCAACTGACGTAAGTAGTCATGAAATAGATAATTCTTTGTTTAACTATGACATCCTGTCCTTTTATCCTTAGGTGTTTTACTATCCTCATTTGGATGTAGAAAAGTAAAGGAAACATTAAAAGCCTCTGAGTTTTCAATGTCTCCTATAAATAGTTTTCCCTCTTCATATAATAATGAAATCTTTTTTTTTCTTTTTCTACCATTATCTCCTACAATGAAAAAAATTCCTGATATCCTTTAGATCTAAAAACCAAAAATTGCCATAAAGATAATGAGATTTGAAACCAACGACTAGGAGGTGGCAGCCCCCTTTAGCCTGAAGAGTGAGAGCCAGCAGAGCCAGTGGGAGTCAGAGCTCCAAGGACATCAGACAGGTTTCGTCTTTCAACTTGCAGCCTGTCTATCTACAATCACGATTGTCACAGTCACCCCGCTGGTCTTTACACACATTTGCAGTCTGAGTGAAAAATTGCAACATGTGGGTAAAGAGAAGAAAAGCAGCTTTACCATTTGTATCAGGAAGGTGTATGTTACTCTCACTTAAGAGGGATCGTGAATTGCTTTCAAATCCTACTTCTCCGATATATTTGAAAGGACTCTCGGGGTATCAAGTCCACTGATTCAGGCTAATGGTCCTGCCAATCTCTGCCATCCCTGGTTCCAGGGACAGAGGACTGTTTTCAAACTCTAACAAGGTAGGAGTTACTAATTAGGAAGCTTTGGGCTAGAAATCTTCCCTGGGGATAACCAAACAAAAATAGGGGATAACGAGGCTGAGCTGGTTGTATTGTGGAGAACAATTGAAACACCTTCTCTCACTCATTGTCAAAATATTCCCATTATATAAAGAAATGAGTGACTTGCTTCTGCCATATAGTTGCTTAGTTGTTTCAGTTGTCTTTTTCTTCTCCAAATAGATTTTAAATTTTGTAATGGGTAAGGATAGTAGTTTGTATTGTATTTCTTTTCTATACACAACACTACACCCTTCCACCTGCTCTCCCTGCCAGCAGGGATAATTACCCCTGCCTTCATTCTATAAGCCACACTTCCTCTCTTTACTCCCTAAGTATGAGTGCGGATAGACCCCATCACAGATAGACTGATAATTACTCCCTGGACATTGGGTAGTGAACAGATTTTCGGAATCGGCCTCCTGGTATTTTAGTGCACCATTGTCATATGTCTAACTTCACAAGTTAAAACCAAAATGCAATTTTTGAGAAAAACTTAACATATGATACATACAGACACACACGTATACACACACACACAAAAGAAGATAATAACATTTGAAATAATTCAATTTACTTTACATTTTGTTAACCCTTTAGTGTGCGATAGACATTGTGCTAGGTGCTGCTGATAATATAGAATTGAATAAGACCTGATTTCGTCTTATTCACTGCAAGAATCCATTCTTTGGTAAAGGAGACAGACAGGGACATACATAACTCTAAGATGAGACAGTCTGTAATAAACATAGCCCGGAAGAATAAATAAAACATTATATGAGTGTCAATTTTAAACATAATTGTAGAGGTATTAAATCACTACATCTACATATTAAGCTATATAAATAGAAGTTAGCTACCAGACCATCCCTCTTTCCACACACAGGAGTCAACACAGATATTGGTTGGCTTTTCTTTCAAAATTGTCTCTTTGTAATGTGATTTTCTAAGTTGATTTCAAAATTCTGTTGATCTTTCTTACTAAATTAGTATCTCTCTCCTAGAATTTTGTTCTTTGTTGCTACTTATTCATTCTCCAACTTCCCATAATTCTCTCTGTTTCTATTGATTTTTATCTACTTCTCTTCTTCTATTGCTCTATTTCCTCCTGTCCACTTTATCCTGTATCTGTAATATTTTTTTAGACACAATGCTTTGTTTTCCTTATTATTATCCAAGTGGTGGGAGAGACAATTTTCTTTTGAAGGGAAAATGTTATCAGGAGGACAATAATCTCCCTCAAAATAATCTCTTCCATTCTGGCCAGTGCTTAGAAACAGGAACAAGTGAACATCTTCCTTTTGAACTTTCCATGGCTCTATTAACAGAACTGCTAGTTTTTGTGTATAATGAACAGTTTCTGAATGTAAGAGAAGACACATGAACTAACTACTTTTGACCGGTGTGAGGTTGGGCATGTGGCAGAAGATCAATATGTGCTCACTGCTTGGTAATTGAACTCTTTCTGGTAGGATAAACATAGAGAATGCATGTAAGCACCCACGTTTCAGATTATATTCTCTTTTAATTGCCTCATACCTATTCCTAGGAAGTATCTCATTTGATCTTAGTTGCAAGCCTATGAGACAGTCTAGTCCTGGAACACCCGCCTTTCACAGAGAAAGAATGAAGTGCTACAATGGGCATCCCTGAGCAACTGGTACAGGAGCCCTGGTCTTGGACTCAAAACCACTGCTCTTTACTTTAAACCTCACATCTAACCACCAGGTTCTAACATTTCGAACTTAGGGGGTGCATGCTGTGGTCATTTTAAATGCATTTGATAATACTTTGATTTTATACTCTAAAATGCTCACGATTTAAAAGAATCATTAGGAACTTGAATTTAACCTTTTTTCCCCCCGTTTCTTCTTTCAAAATATGCTCTGCCAATTTTGATGGGGAGAAAAAATATTATAACTGTGGTTTGGCTTGTAGTAGTTATGCTTCACCAACCAAGCACGAGATGGAAGTTCAAGAAACATCAGTGGAGGAAGGGACCTCTCCTCATTAATAAAAGCAATTAGTGCACCCCCAACTGGGCAGCCAGCTAGCCCAGGGTGTTCTCAGGGCTCCACAGGCATCTGAGTGTAGTCTGTTAACTGTGCAAGCTACTCTTGGCAGGAAACTAAATATTGTCATTGATTTTAATTTTCCTCTCTACTTTATAACTCCTGATTCACAGCTGTCTGTACTTAAGGGGAGAGTTGGTTCTTTGGAAAGAATTTCCACTGTGATCAGTCCTCTGAGATGGCACAAATCATCTATGCTTTGAAAATCAAAGTAGGACACTTAATTTATTTAAATATAAAAGTGATAGCTTTCATGTCCAGTGACTTATTTTGAGTAAATCATGCTTTCTAGAAGTCAAGGGGGAAATAGTCAAACCATTGGTTTCTTCTGTTACATCCCTTAAAATGAAAAAAGTCCCAGAACAGAAAGCCCAGTGTAGACTGATAAGATGTGGAGGTCCTCACAGAGATTAAGGGTGGGATTCCCAAGTCACTGGGACCAAAGAATCCACACAGTTTGGAGAACTTCCAACATTTACTGATGCTTGTATAACTTTTTCATTATTTAGCAGAGTAGGGCTTATTTAGCTCTTTGATATATCAAGGAACAGACAAACTCCAGTTTCTTTGTTTAAGGAATAGGATTCATTATAAATGCATATGAGAATAAAAAGGAAGAGAAAAATGTCATATGACCCGTCCTCCTGGGCAGCAGGAACGTGAGCCAGTGCTGTCCAGAGAGCAGCAGTAGCTTTAGTTAGCCTGCGACAATGCAGATGACATAATGGCCACTCCCACTGCTCAGAACTCAGCTCTTCTCTCCCTGTTGCTTATTTTGTCTCTGCTAATGAATAGTTAACCTTTATTCTTCTTTCTCTGACTCTTGAATTCAGCTTCTACTTTCTTTCCGTTACTTCCTGACTTCTGTCTCTGTGGATTTCAATTCCTCTCTGCAACTGTCGTGAATTTTTGCCCTTCCTCTTGCCGTCCAGCGTCTCACCACCCCTATTCTTCCTATTCCCCTTATAAGTACTTCTCAAATGTGTACCATCTTCATGGAAATAATACCTCGTTTACACTGCAGAAATTAAGAGGTTCTGAATGTCTCTCTCTTCGAGGACTTGGGGGCTGAACAATGACAGATTTTGCCTCTGTGATTCTTTCTTCTAAGACTTCAAATCTTGAGCAAATGATGCAAGAATTTTAAAATGGCTGGAGGGCTGTTTATCTCAGCAGCAATCACATGTGCAGTATATATTGTTCCTGTGCATGATCTTGGTTCCTGCTTATTTTCCTGACTCTGCATTTCTTACACACCTCTTATATTCTGTCTGTGCCTCTTAGAGATATCTGTACAATAAATTATTTTTTTCTTGTAAAGCATTACAATGTAAGTTCCATGAGGCTGGGACATTTTTCTGCTTATTCATTGTGAGTATTTAGTACATCAAACGACACAGAATGGGTGCTCAGTGAATGTTTGTTAAATGAATAAATAAAAATAAAATGCAATGTCAATTTCTGGTGCTTGCAGTCAAGTTTCCATGCTGCAGTGAAAGAAGAGGAATTCAAGCAGAACTGAGTAGTTTTGCTGAGTTGAGACTGAGATTGGAACTCAAGAAAGCCAACATTCTTAGAAGTTATGGGGTAGAGTATTGGAGAAGAAGAAGCTATGTAGAGAGAAGGCTATAGAGATCTGTAGGGGATGTCTTTGAATCTTTGAGCAAAAGCTTTTCTGTACATGCATTGGGATGAAACTCTCTAAGGCTGGAGAAAGAAGCTCAAAAAATTGTAGGATGAGCAATTCCCCAGGCTCACACAAATTTTCCCATGCAGACTGGAGAGACATGGGGATTGGGTAGAGTCTTCAGAAAGCTAATAGTTGAGCTAAATTATACTCAGAATAGAGGTTACTCTGGACCCATCCTAACAAGGCTTAAAAGCAAGCCATGAAAAGATTAAATTGACTTGTAACTTAACTGTGTGTCATAAATTCATCACTATATAAAGGAATACAACAACATTTACTACAAAACACAATCAATTTCATAATTTCCAGCATACAAAAAAATTATCAAGCATGAAAGAAAGCAGAAAAAATAAGATATATAATCAGGAGAAAAAAAATTAATAGAAAGAAGCAAGGGTCATAGTAGAATTAGCAGATAGGGCCCTTAAAATACATATGTAAATATGTATAAGTATGGAAAGGAAAATGTAGATGTAATGATAAGAAAAATGGAAGATTTTCAAAAAACCCAAATAGAACTTCTAGAGATTGAAACTATAATACATAAAATGAAAATGTACTAGAAGCAATTAACAGGATATTAGATACTGCAAAAAAAAAAAAAATCAGCAAACTGGAATGCATTTAAAACTATCCAAAATGCAGCAGTGCAATAAAAAAAGGCTTAAAAAAATAAATGAACTTAGAGAACTGTGAGATACTTATTAATCTAATAAATGTGTAATTAGATTCTGAGGATGAAAGCTAGAGCTAGACTGAGAATGAGAGAGAGAGAGGAAGAGAAGATGAGACAAAAACACACTTGAAAAAATAACAGGTAAAAACTTGTAAAAGTTGGTGAAAACTATAAACCCTGTCTTAGCAGCATTATAAACACCAAAGAAAAGAAACATTAAGGAAACCGCACCAAGACACATTATTATCAAATTGTTAAGAACCAGTGATAAAATATTTAAAGCAATCAGAAAGACCTGGCACATTATACACAAAGAGAGAAAGATAAGTGTTACAGTTGATTTCTCATCGGAAAGTATTTTATCCAAAAAGACAAGGACAGATTTTGAGTATTGAAAGATGTTATCAACCTACAATTCTACATGCAACAGAAATGCCTTTGAAAAGTAAATGTTAAATCAAGTTCTTTCCAGACAAACAAAAGCTGAGAGAATGTATTGCCAGCAGTCTTGCATTTTAAAAAATGTTAAAGGAAATTCTTCAGGCTGAAAGAAAATTAGAATCCATATGGAGGAATGAAGAATATCAGAAAAAGTAAATATCTATGCAAATAAAATACTTTTTCCCCATTTTAATCTCTTTAAGAGGTGAATCTTAATACGAAATTAATAACAATAGATTTGGGGTTTAAAACATATGTAAAAGTTAAATACATAAGAACAATAGTAGAAACAAAACAGTGAAATAAAAGTATACTGTTAAAAGATTCCTAAATTATACATTGTACAGTATATTAGTGCTTAAAGATAGACTATAATGACTTAAAATTCATATTATAAACCTCAAAGAAACCATGAAATAATAAAACAAAGAAGTATAAATTATAAGTCAATAGTAGAGATACAAGGGAATAATTTAAAAGTACAAGAGAATTCTTGAGTTCTCTTCAAAAGAAGGCACAAAAGGAGGAAAAAGGAAACCAAGAACAGAAGGGAGAAATAGAAGGCAAACAGTAAAACTGTGGTTTTAAATCCAATGATATTGATGATTATAGTAAATGTCAATGGGCTAAAACACCAATTAAAAAGTGGAGATTAATTAGATTGCATTAAAAAAGACCCAACTAGATATCATTTACAAGATACATGCCACTTAAAAGAAATGCATTTTAAATATAAAGTCATCAATAAGTTAGAAAATCAAAAAAAGATGTACCATTCAAACATCAATTAAAGAAATGCCAAAGTTTTAAAATTAACATCAAAGAGGAAGTCACATCAAAGACTGTAACAGGAATAAAGAAGGACATTGAAGGGAACTGATTCATCAAGAAACCTAATAATATTAATGTGAAGCATCTAACTGCAGAGCTTCAAAATAGACAAAGCAAAAACTAATAGAAATAAAAAATTCACATTTTTATTTGAATATTTCAATAGTCGTTACTTGGTAATTGGTAGAACAAATGAGCAAAGTATCAGTAAGGACATAGAAGACTTAAACAACATAGTTATCAAGTTTAAATCATTAACAGTTATAGACTTTACCCAACAACAGTATTATTTTCAAGTGCACATGGGATATCCACTAAGATCATATTCTGGCTCATAAAATAAGTTTCAATACATTTAACAGTATCGAATTCTTCAAAGTATTTTATATGCCTACAAAAGAACTAAACTAGACATCAATGACAGGAAGATATCTAGAAAATCTCAAAATATTTTCAAATTAAACATCATCTTTTCTAAACAACTTATGGTTCAAATTTTTGAAACTGAGAAATCAGAAAACTTTTAACTGAATGAAGATAAAAATACAAAAAGTCAAAATTTGTAGGATGAGGCTAAACTAGTGATTAAAGAAAATTTTAGAGGATCAAATGCTTATATTAGAAAAAAAGAAAGTTTCAAAATAAATGATCTAAGCCTTTCCCGTGAGAAACTAGAACAAGAACAGATTATACTAAAAGTAAGCAGAAGAAGAGTATGATACAGATAATAGTAGAAATCAGTGCAATAGAAAATAGATATGCAATAGAGAAAATCAGTGGAATGAAAAGCTAGTTCTTGGAAAAGATCACTAAAATTAAAAAATTTCTAGCCATAGAAATAAAGAAGTAGAGAGGACACCCAAATTACAAATATCTGTAATGAAAGAGGTGGCACCACTATAGCTCCTACAGATAATAAAAATGTAACTAAATAACAAAGAGGAATATTCTAAACAACTTGATGCCAAGTCTACAATTTAGATTAAATGAACAAACTCCTTGAAAGACAAAAACTTTCAAAGCTTACTCAAGAAAAAAGAGACAACCTGAATAGCCCTATATCTATTTAAAAAATTGAATTCATAGTTTAAAATCTTTCCATAATGAAAATGGTAGGCCCAGATATCTTCACTGGTAAATTCCATAAACATTTAAGAAACAAATAATACCAATTATGTACAAACTGTTTCATAAATTAGAGAGGGAGAAACCATTTCCAACTCATTTCATAAGGCCAGCATCACTCTGATACCAAAATCAGAAAAGACATTATAAGAAAAAAAATAAAATAACTGTAGATCAATATTCTCTACCAATATACAGTCAGAAATTTCTTTATAAAATATTAGCAATAAAATCTAGTAATATATAAAAGGGATAATACATCATAATAATATGACAGAAAAATATTTCACAAATGTAAGGTGTGTTTAATGTTCAAAAAATCAGTAAATATTACTTACTCTATTAATCTATAAAATAAAAATATATTTGCATATTAACAGAATAAAAAATAAAAATAATATTGTCATCCTAATAGATGTAAAAAGTATTTGACAAAATCCAACACACACTCATGATAAAATTTCTGAGACATCTGGGAACAGAATGGAACTTTCTCAACTTAATAAAAGGCATCTGTGAAAAACCCAGAGCAAATATACTTAATGGTGAAGTATTGAATGCTTCCCCCCTAAAATTGGGAAAAAAACCAAATATGTCCACTGTCACCACTTTCGTTCAATATTGTCTAGCAAGTCCTAGACAATATGAGAAGGAATGAAAATAAATAAAAATAGAGTAAGAAAAAGTAAAACTCTATTTGCAGACAATATGATTACCTATGTGGAAAATCCTAAGGAATTTTTAAAAAGCTATGCAGCTAATAAGTGAGTTTAGCAAAGTGACAGGATATAAGATCAGTGTTTAAAAATCAATTGAATTTCTACAAATTTGAAATAAAAAATTAGAAATTGAATTAAAATACTATTTATAATAACATTTAAAAAAACATGGAATACTTAAGGATAACTTCAACAAAGTGCAATATTTATAAACTGAATAGTATAAACATTGGCAAGGGAAACTAAAGAAGGCCTACATAAATGGAAATATATACTATGCTTATCGATTGGCAGACTTAAATGTTATCAGAGCACACATTTTCTCCAATATTTCTACAGAGCCAACACAATTTCATTCAAAATCCCACCAGGCTATTTCAAAGAAATTGACAAATTGATTCTAAACTTTATGTGATTCTAAACTTTATGTATAAAACCAAAAGATGCAGAATAGTGGAAATGTTTTTTAAGCAGAAGAACCTAATTAGAGAACATACACTACCTGATTTTAAGACTTACTATAAAATTATAGTATAGTCATCAAGACAGTGTGAGATTATCATAAAGCTAGACATATAGATCAATGAAACATGACTTTGGCTCTCAGACAAGACTGAGTAAAGAAATTGGATTTATCGTCCTCTCTGAAACAACCCCAAAATGGATGAATTGGCAGTTTTATAGATCCTGGATATAAAGCAATGAAGAACAGTAATTCCTGAGAGACCCATCTCCACAGGGAAGCAAAGTCAACCCTCCAATTGCCTTGAGAGTGTCCAGGCTGTAACTGAGAAAGGGGAGACACAGGCAGAGCCCAGTGGATTCCCCCAGGTGAGAAGCCAGAGCATTCACAGTGACAAAATCTGCTAGCGTTCACTGGACAGGGTCCCAGGAAGAAGAGAGCTGCGCAGGGACAGAAATCAGGAAACCTCTAGTGGATTTCCCTTGAGGATTCAGCTGAGTACTGATTAGTGCATTTGTGTGAGAAAATTACTCAAAGTTGGCGAAAGAAACATGTAAAAGGATTAGAGATAACAGTGCTCCACACTCACACAGGACTGGGAATAGTGCCTATCCCCCCAGCCAGTTGGAAAAACTTCACTATTCACAGAGTATTGGGTAGAGCACACAAAAGAGTCTTGCCACAGTAGTGCAGAGTAATCAGACTTAGGCTGAGCAATGCTTGTAACAAATATTATAAGCTATACCCAAAAGGATAAAATGATTTTAGAGTAACTTAATCGGTTCTAGAACAAAAGTGAAGAATATTTATCGGAATACAAATGCATCCAGCAACCAACATGGTAAAAATCCCCAATGTCCGGCATTTGGTAAAAATCTTCCAGGTATGAAAAGAATCAGAAAACTGTGACAAACAGGAGGAGAAAAATGAATCAAAACTGTTTCAGAACAGCACAGATGTTAGAATTACCAGCTAGGACATGAACACATTTATTGTAACTCTATTCTACATATTTGAAAAGTTAAGAAGTGACATGTAAGATATTAAAAAAAAAAAAAGGACCTAAATTCAACTTCTAGAGGTGAAAACTACAATGTCTGAGAGTTTTTAAAAAATGCAGTAAATGTTATTAATGGCAGATAAGACATTTGCAGAAGAAATAGCAATAGAAACCATCCAAAATACAGAAGAAAAGCGGAAAAAAATCATGAACAGAGCATCGGTGACCTATGGGACAGCTTCAAGTTCCATATACCTAAATATGGCCTAATATACATGTCCTGTGAGTCCCTGAAGAAGAGGAAAGAGGGGGCTTCACAGAAAATATTTGAAGAAATAATGGCCAAAAAATTCCAAATTTTATAAAAACTATAAATTGATAGGTCCAAGAGAAGCTCAGTAAGCCTCAAGCATTACTTTAATGGAAAAGAAGAGAGAACGCAGAAGTAAACCCACGCATTTATACCTTGATAAAGGTTCCAAGGTAACGCAATGGGGAAAGAATTGCCTTTCACTTTCCTCCCAGACTTCCCCAAAGGAGACCTGTGTTCTGTTCATTCACCATGAAACGGGAATACTGGGGAGTTGGAAAAACCTAAAACTACATAGAACTTTGGACATTGTTTCTGAATAAATACTAATTTCAAGGGATCCAATGCATCACTATTTGCTATCCATCCAAATGGAGCTTTTATGGGGAGGATGATAAAATTTGGCTAAAATATGCTTCATTAAGAGCATAGAGGGATTTCAAACCCATTCGGTGATTATTTCTCAACTTAATGTATAGTTTAAATATTTGTCTTTAGTAATTGGAGAAAAAAGATTACTCATTGGTTCTGTTTTTCTTTTTTTTTTTCTTTTTGTAACAGCTTTATTGAGAGAGAATTCATCTACTTAAAGAGTATATTCAATGATCTTTACTATATTAACAGAGTTGTGCATCTATCACCATAACTGACTTAAAAGTATTTCGTCACCCCCCAAAAGAAGCCTGTACCCTTTATGTGTGCTCTCCAAATCCTCCCATCTTCCCTCCCTAGAAACCACTTATCTGCTTTCTGTCTATGGATTCACCTATTTTGCACATTCATATAAATGGAGTCATAATACGTGGTCTTTGGTGTCTGGCTTCTTTCACTTAGCAAAATGTTCTCAAGGTTCACCCATGTTGTAGCATGTGTTAATACTTCATCCCTTTTCATAGCCAAGCAGTATTTCATTGTGCGTATGTACCACATTTGTTTATCTGTTATTGGTTGACATATATTTGGTTTGTTTCCATCTTTTGGCTATTACGAATAATGCTGCTATGAACATTTATGTACAAGTTTTTGGGTGGATATACATTTTCAGTACTTTTGGGTATATTCCTAGGAGTGGAATTGCTGGATCAAATAGTTATGTTTGACTTTTTGGGAAACTGCCAGACTGTTTTTCAAAGTGGCTGCACCATGTTACATTCCCACCAACAGTGCATAAGGGTTGTGATTTCTCCACATCCTCACCAACGCTTCTTACTGTCTCTTTTTTACTATAGCTATGCTAGTGGCTGTGAAGTCGTATCTCAATGTGCTTTTTATTTGCATTTCCCTGATGATTTATGATGTGGAATATCTTTCCATGTCCTTTTTAGAAATGTCTGTACAGATCTCTTTTAATTTGGTTGTCTTTTTATTATTGATGTGTGAGCCCACTGGCTCTTTGATCCATGATTAAGGACTATTGCTGTCAGAAGGGCCACTGGAATTCCATTGGAGCTATTCTTTATTCATGTAGTAAACCAAAAAGCATTTCAATATTCATGAGGAAATCACAGAGATTAAGACCATCATCAAATGCTGGAAAGATGCAGAAGAATACTATCTTATTATATTTCCATTTAATTTTCTCATTTGGATAGTACAAAATAGGCGGACCTTGCAGTACGACAGTGGACCACATAACCCCGTGTACTTCCAATGGGATCTGATATTACACATGTGCTCGTATCTGTTGAATGCCTGATACACTACTTTCGATCTTGTTAATACTTGTTACTTTATTC
This sequence comes from Indri indri, assembly GCA_004363605.1. Lineage (NCBI taxonomy): Eukaryota > Metazoa > Chordata > Mammalia > Primates > Indriidae > Indri > Indri indri. The sequence goes on from RJWJ010002411.1 coordinate 12,987, forward strand.
CAATAAGCAGGGAACAACAGAAGTTTGCTTTCACTTCACAGATGTTTAACTCAGGAATATGTCAACCTTCCAATTTTGTACTTCACTTAAATCAATAGAAACCTTGGCTTTCTTAGTCTAGCATTTTGATAACACCATACTAATAGGACTTGGAAAGCAAGAATTTTTAGTACACGAGATGCCTTGGAAATAAGATAAGAAATCAATTTCTCAGTGAAATTTGTAGCATTCCAATAGCTTAAGACATCTTGGAATATTTCCTCCAAAATGAGAAATCAACTGTGCTCTCTACCAAGAAGTTTGGTGGTCTTATTTGGATTTTGGAAGTAATATAAACTTTATTTGTGTTTGATGCTCAAGCCATTTACTGGGAAACACAAAAGTCTCTCTGTTTCAAGAGTCTGGAGCAAGAGAAAGTTCTAGGAAGGTTTTTACCATGCAATTCAACTTTTATGACCCAGTAGACTTAACGTTGTTTGAAATGTTTGTGCCAGATCACAATGCCATGTATAGCCTGTGGCAAATCTCTATAGGCAAGTCACAGAAGACCCATATTTTTGGAATAAAGCTATGGCGTTTTTTGCAAGTATGTAAATATCCTTTCAAGAAACAGTTCCTAACTCGTTTTAGTCAGCATGCAAATCTGGGCTCCACTGGTTTAGATGTCTTAGCACTGAAGCAAAGAATGCTTCTATCAGGAAACATAACAATGATGCTATTGACTGAGGAAATTAAGCATACCTCTTGGCCATTCGTGGCCCAGATCCACCAGAAATTAAATTGATATTTTAACAGTCAAAGAACCCTGACTGTGTGGGGTTCTAACCAAATGCAAGGGGATTATGGTAAGGGAGGATGGAAATCATAAATACAGCACATAATTTCAGAAATGAGAACTGCATCTGCCACCCATATTCCCTTCCTTAATGGCTAATGAATACATTCATATAATTTAACTAATTTCCCTTAACTTTCTTTTGCATTTATCCTTCTATTAGATACTTAGGTGAATATTATGATGGAGTTACTTCGATAATCCTGGAAAGCCAATGAATGGCCAGAGATCCTCCACTTGGAACTGAATCAAGTAATTCACAGGAATTTGGGTGGAATTCTTCTAAGGGAGAGGCAAGAAGTTTACTGAAATGTGAGGGATAGTGGCATTGCATAGGCAGCAGGCTGTTTTGATATGTTTTTCTAATTTTCATGTGGATTTGGGAAGAAAGGTGTAAGTGGGCATGTTAGGCAGCAAAAAAGGAGTGACTACAGTTGGCATTTGACATACGGTATGTCTTCCAAATGACACCTTGATCTCTCTTTCTGAGTAATCTGTTGTGTGTGATCGTCAAAGGAGCTAGTGGCCAATTCCCAGTGTAAAGACTACTAGAGCCAGCCAGTGCCATTCACTACCTGGGCAGCCAAGGAATGAACATGTGATGTAGAGTTAGTTCAAGAGCCTGGGGTCCTTGAATCTTAGAGCAAACCACTCAATGTTGTAAGAGATGACTGGAGGGCATTTCATAGTTGCTACAGCACAATGCCTCTGAGACCCTCTGTGTTTCCTGACCCCTTCTGTGTCTCCTGCTGTCCAGTCTTTCAGAGATCCTGGGGACTGCCTGTTTTCCAAGCCTAGTCCTCTAGCCTTCAATCAGTCTTGGGTGACTCAATATCCTTCCAATAAATTCTTTTAGCCTAAGTGATCCACTTATTTTTTTTTTATTTACTATAGCTATGTGTGCTGATTTATACAATACTCCACTCTCTACGCTGCTTTATTTATGGCTCTACATTCAAATTCCTTAAGAGAGAGGAAACGATTGAGTTGGACAGCCACCATTCAGCAAGGAAGATCCCAGTAGGGTACATATGTCATGATATTCCAGCCTTCAGGCCACTCACCAGCATACACATTTTGTCCTGTGGTCAAGGACCCAACCTAGTGTAATCCTTCTCTTTGGCAGAGTCACACACAATCAAGCAAAATGACTTACATGGACATCTGTGAGAAAGGGGCTGTAACTTATGAATAAGGGCCCTTCATTGAGGTGCTCTGAACTTCTCAGAAAGGGGAAATATAACTGGTTTGTATCTTGTGTGGCCTCATCAGGGCAATACAGAAAGTTCTGAAGATTTCGCTTTCTATGTCAGTGAATTCTAGCTGCAATAAAACCTTCACATGATGCTCCCTGAGAGCTTTTGCAAATGCTCACCAGGTGAATCACAGCTAAAGTGCAGTCCTATCTCTCCTTACTTCTTTACCACTATGACTTATTATCTGCAGTTTCAAGAGCCCCAGTTCCAGCCCAGGGGGTACAAGTCACTGATCCCTGATTTTGTAGGGCACCGCGCAAAAGTACAAATTGTATTCTCTGGCCTGAAAAAGGAATGCAGGGTGTTTGAGAACAGAGAAAGCAGGTTCTTTGTGAACTCAGAGAGCTTAGGAGTGAAAAAAAAAAGGCTTGTAGAATGTTAATTGCTGCTGGTGATTATGGCAATGAGATGGGTATTTTGTTCTTTTTCAAAAGTGATGGCTCAACGTGTGATGACAAATATTGATGAAGCCCTTTTACTTTAATTGTGATTCTGGAATCTAGACTACCTTGCCTGCTGCTCATTGCCATTCACCTTCATTATAGTTTTTTGCAAATTAGACAGTCACTCTGTGGGTGTCTGGCATAGGTGCAGAAGGCAAATGCTGCTTGGGAAAAATATATGATCAAATCTACAGGGTATGCTGTTACAGGTATTGTGCCTCTAAACCACAGTCTCCATCTTTTATCCCTCCTGTAATGAATGCAGGCTCTCCCAAACACTGAAAACAGAAAAACTAAAATCCAATATTCATATCTCAGCATAACAAGAATAAAATGCTCTTTGGCAATTTGTCAGTGTTTGTTAACTGTGACCTAGAAAAATGCAACCATGGCAGTGCCTTCTCATACGCGTGCGACAAGATGAGATTTCTTTCCTACCCCTTCTATCTAACCCTGCCCCTGCTCAGTCGCTGATAGAACAGGGTGAGAGTGATCCGGTTAACGTAACGAGCAGGAAGTTGTCAGTTCCAGAATATGGGGGGATCCTCTTTGGTGGGTTTCCTTGGGAAGAACTTAAAGGACTTAAAGGCTGCTCCCAGCAGTTCCTGGGACTCACGGAGCCCAACAGAGCCCCTCCAGAGCCTTTGGAAATCTCAGAACTGACTAGCATATATTTCAGGACCTGAGAGGAAGGGAGAGGCTTCAAAGAACAAGAACAATGCCCAGGGAGAAGGGAGAGAACAACCAGAGCAAGAAGATATGCACAGGCCCATCTGAGACCTATTCTGCATGAACTCAAAGGTGACTCCATGCAAAAACAAACAACAGAACAAAATAATCACCCAAAAAACAATTTTACCCTTTCTTCTGTCCTTTGTATGTGTATTGAGGGCATGTCTTTTAGTAAGGGAGCATACCTGCATGCCCTTCACGGCAGTCATTATGTGTGTAATTAAAGGGTCACCTGTGCTATGCTCATGTTTTGTCAATTCCCTATTATGGGGGTTGAATGTAACATATTGCAACAGGGCCCCGTAAGAGCCATAAAATGCCCGTATACTCAGTGGGTTCTTTCACATTGCAGAGCATACACAGGCACCAGTAGGTTACCTCTCAGTAGATAAGGATACATTCTATGGAAATATCATGTATTAAGGAGGATTTCACTGTCAGAGGCTACTTTCCTGGCAGCCCAGAGAATCAGAGCATTGCTCATCACCATTCAAAATACAACTCAAGAAGCTAAATGGTCATTACGGTGGCCCCAGTGCAATTCTAGTAGTTGTTCCCTCAGAAGGGAGCACTTGTTGGTTTTACTTTAAGGCCATGTCAGAGACATGGCTACTCTTATTCTTAGCTTCTACTGCTTAAGTTGCTATTAGCTTTAACGGAATAAGTGGAGATGGTGAAAAAATCAGATTCACAGTATATTTCAGAGGAAGATCCAACAGGAGCTTCTGAGCGAATTTTTCTGGGGATTAAGGGAAAGAGGATCCAGTAGTCATGTGTCTTCCGGGGTCTGCCCGGTCCGTCCTCTCTCCTGCCACTTCCCCACAGAGTACTTAGCTGTCTCTTTCCTCTCTCTCCCTCATCCTTGCATGAAGAACCCATTTCTGAACCCAATACCAAAGCCCAGAGACACGCTTGTAACCATCTTTCTAACAAAGCCATTCTGCTATGATGTGAATGTTTGTGTTCTCTCGAAATTCACATGTTGAAATTCTAATCCACGAGGTATTTGGAAGTGGGGTCTTTGAAGGTGATTAGGTCATGAGGGTGGAGACCCCATGAGTGGGATTAGTGCCCTCATAAAAGAGGCTCCCAAGAGCTGCCTTTTCCCTTCCACCATCTGAGGACACAAAGATAAGGCACTACTATCTATGCACCAGGATAAGAGCCTTCACCAGACACTGAATCTGCCTTGGTCTTGGATTTCTCAGCCTCCAGACTGTGAGAAATAAATCTCTATTATTTGTAAGCCACTCAGTTTATGGCATTGTCGTAGCAGCCAAGATGGACTAAGATGCATTCCCACAAGGAAATCCTCAAGCCATTTCATTTAATTTTCACAAAAACTCTATGATCAGATACAATTATTCTTGCCATTTCTGTGATTGGAAAAATGAACCTGAGCAAGATTAAGTAAATTCCTCAAGGTCACATGCTAGAAACTAGTAGAAATTAGATTAAAACTCAAGTAGATCTGATATGCAGAAGGTAGACCTTAGTAATTTACAAGTCAGCCTAATATTCTACCTGTGACAATGGAATCAATAAATGTTTTTTTGGGGGGAGGGTGTGGAATAGTATCACTGCCATCCTCTGTCGTGACCCATCTCTACCATCTGACACATACAACCTAGGCCTTCATAGCAAAGGGTGCCCCTCCTCTGTTTCTGAACTGTTATTTAACAATCCAGTAGCTATTATTCATCCATCATTCCACTGAAAACTTTCTTAAATCTATTGAAACATTCAATAGATAGATTTCATACAAATACTGAAACAAAAGGGCTATGAACAAATTTGAGAAACCAGAAAAGCACTAAAATAAATAATAAAGTCCCCAAGAAACACAATTTTCCAATCCACATGACCTGATTTGCCACCTTTCGGTAAAATAAAATTACATATTTCTTACGGTTCGTGAGGCTTTCCTCTTCTTTTGAGTCTCAACATCAACTGACAAGCCAAAGCAAACTCAGTGAAAAGTTTACCACTTCATTTTTCACATCCTTGAACAACTTCTAAACTAAAAAGAAAAGAAAAAGAAAAAAAATCGGATATTTAACATGCTCATGGCATCAACTGTAAAACACAAATAATTCATAGACATTGTTGATTTATGGAACCAGTTTTTTGTCTTGTGTTCCAAACATTTGATATTCCTTATCTTAAAGGAGATATGAGTTTTAGATATATTTTAGATTATAAATGTTTCTATTTACACTTATGAGAATGTCTATATTATGCTTAGTGTTAAGTAATTTACTTATATTATTTAATACAATAAAGCTAAATTGAAGGCGAATTTTCACTTCAGATAAGCTCCCTTTTATTGAAAACTTCATAACATCTTATAGTTTATTAGCCCTTTAAAAATAATTCAATGTACAATCAACATTTTAAGGAATATATATAACATATATATAAAGGATTTATATAAAGGATATTACAAAGTTTGTGTGTGTATGTGTAATATATGTAATTTTAGCTTGTGTCTTCACTGCATGAAGCAAATATAGATTTTTCCACAATTGTTTGTAGGTTTCTTAGTTTAGTGAAAAGGAATAAGCATATCACAATTTAGGCCTGGAGGTTCAAACATGAGATGACCATATTTTTTTTATCTTTTATACAAGCCTTTTGGCATTTAACATAGCCCAGGCACTGGGCTAGGCTCAGAAGATGAAAGATTGAAGCAGATGTAGTCCGTGTCCATAAGTATTGTCTAACAAAGACACAGGTGGGTCTTGAACTCAGCTTTCATTTCTCTGGAGGGTATTCAAGAATCCTCAGTTCAGTTGGCTACCTTAGTGATATTCAGACCTAATGTCTTCAGAACACAAATGCTATAATCAAGAATGAGCCTTCAATCCTCTCTTAGCAGCAGACATCCATATCACACTGACCCCAGTTCTTTGCATTGTTGTGTCTCATGGGGATAAAGTACAGAAAGGGTTGTCTGGAGGGATGAGCCCACATGTCAAAGGAAGCCAGGCCTAGCCCAGTACCTGAGAAGCAGGGGCATTGTTCAGGGGGAGGAAGGAGAAAGAACCTAGGAATTTTTACATGGTTTCTGTTTACCTGTAGGGACGATGGCAAAACACCACAATGCTTAAAGTAAAATTTGTCTAGAGAGATCCTCATACTCAAGTTTGATACATTTGACATAAGATCTACATATATGACTTTCCTGTTTTCAATTAAACCACTTGGAATTTTTAATTTTAAAAATATCAATTTCACTAAATAGAGTGGAATCAAAAGATTTGACTCACACTGGTTTTCAACATTATTTGAAATGAAAATTGAAGTCAGAGTTTTCAACCATAAATAGGTGTTAGGTCAGATAGTAAGTGTGTTTAAAGAACCCAAGTGCTGCACTTAAAAGTCATCTTGGATTTTAGAATCAGAAGCCCAAAATTGCACTTTGTAACTCTGGTAGAGTATTCATAGCTTAAATGCCATATCCATTATTCAGGGCTATTGTAAGGATTAAAGGTTGTTTTCATAATGAATTTACCATGCAGTCAATGCTCAACAAATGATAGCTATTATATTAAAAGGCGTTCAAGTCTGGGAATTCTGTAAATTCAGATATGGCTTTCATTTCAATCCTTAAAGTCCCAACTATTTAACCTAATTCCCCAAATGCAATGTAAGTATATTTTTCTCTCATATTTAGTAAAAATAAAATCACTTTAACTCACTGACCTCTGTATGGATGAGAAATTTGACTTCAGCTTTCATTTTCAAATCCAAGTCCTTCACATTTTGAATGATTAAAAAGACAAGCACGAGCCAGATATTTCCCCTATGTCTAGTGTGATTGGTATACATTTTTTTTAATTCTTTAAAATTCTGGACCATTTAAATGAAAAAAAGAGAAGTCATATATGCAGGTTTTACGACAAGTGTTTGTCAAACGCCAACAAAGAAGAATAGAGGTTAATAGTTCTTAATTCTAGGAGTTTTATATCTTTGGAATTTCCAGTTGGATTTACAGGGAGTCATATTCCAATCCTGTTGTTTCTACGAAGATGCTTACTTGCCACCTGATCCAACTTGTCTTCTGAAACAAGTAATAGAGGCCATTAGAAATTCATGAACAAACTGTGCCTTGAATTTGTTCCCCTGTGAATTTAATTTGAGAAGTTAATGAGCTCTGCTAAGACATTTTCTTGGTAAATTGATGGAAGATTATGTAATTTTATTTAGCTAGATCAGGAATTCCAAACTCTGTCCTAATAGGGCATCTGTCCTGACCTGGGCACTGAAGACCCACCTCCCAAAGTTCCTTCTGGAACTTCTTAGAATAACATGCCACCTAGGTTTGAGTCAGGGATTGGTGAGAAGTGTGATGGGTTTCTCACTGGGAGAGTGAGAATTAGAGAACAACACTTGAACTGCGACTTGGGAAGGGTCACCACCCCCAGCTGCGAAGTGGGTGCAGTAGGAGGATGAGGGAAAGTTTTCTGGTTTTTGTTCATAGGTTTCTAGGAATTGAGTCACTGTGAGGGATTCTCAGGCAGTCTGATTAATAAGAAATATTCAGAATTGCGGGGATGGTGGAAAGCCCTGTGATTAAGACTCTGCTTCTAGGTGAACTGAATGCCCCACTGAATTGTGTCTCTTTTGAGTAGAATGGAGTTGTGGGCTCAAATGAATGAGTGGGAGTTTTTTTCCAGAAGATTCCTAAGGCCCTTCTGTTTATAAGTACACTGTTGCTATCACTGTCAGTGCTTTGGAGGCTGAGGGACACCAAGGTTCCTTCACTAGCATAAGTTGGACCACAAATCTGAAGACCTGTGTGTTATTCATCTCTTTGCACATCTCTGCCACCTGCCTGTTTTACTTCCTTTAATCCTCACAGCAAACACAGGGGCTATTAATATCTTCATCAATGATAAGGAAAGTGAAGCTCCTAGAGGATGAATATCTTATCCCAGGTCAGACATCCAGTGTGCAGAGGTTCTAGGATGTGACTCTCGCAAGTCTACCAAAACAGAACATTGAGCTGAGATCAGATTTATTTGGGAATAAACATAGCTTTCTTTTTCAACTACCCAATACTGTAGACAATGGATTTTAAAATCCATAAATGGATTAATGATTTCTTGAGGCTTGAGATTAAAATAATAGCAACTCAATAACAAATGTTAAACGGGGAGAAAATATTAAAAACCTAAGCTGAGAGCTGCTTCTACTTTCCAAGGAGAGGATGGCATAATTCGTATCAAATGAGAAATGAATCTTTATATTGCTCTCTTCCCCACCTAGTGTAGATGGTCTATTGTTTAGCAGAACGCAACAGTGAGGCTTAAATATGTAAAGGGCAAAAGACCACTATGCTGGCAGAGTTTGAGAAAGTTGCATCTATCTGAATAGTTAGTGACATGAGCAGTCTACATCTTTCAGCTTTAGGGAGTAGGAGAGAAAAGAGGAGAGGAGAGAAAGAGCTGACTACTATGGCCATAGCCTACAGCCTGTTTAGTATAAGGGTCTAGAAACATTTTTTAAAAGGGAAGACTAAGATTTAATTTTTTTTTTGTATTTCTGTAGTTCAAAACATGTTTTTGCCCTAAATCTTTAATAAAATTAGCTGTACACAAAATATCTTGGGTGAGTAGTTTTTTTGGGGGGGAAACTGAGGAAAGGGCTGATTTCCATGTCTGCATTGTCATAAAGAAGAGAAAGGGGGGCTGTGAGAAGGGAGGCGTGAGTAGCTCCGGCACCCTGCAGGAGCAAGAGGCCACAGCCAGAAACCACCAGGAGAATGGGAGCCCTGGGGAGGGGACGTCACTTAACTCCTGGCCGTTTCAGGGCAGCCCCCTGATAACAGGGAAAGCATGGGAGAGTTTGGGTCACCATCAGTCACTTTCCATCTGCTTAATCAAACCTATTAAAGTCATTTTTGAGGATTGTTTATGTAGATGAATCGATACCTGTGATGATGTCCCCAAGGCAGTGAAAAACTACTGGGTGGGCTCTTTCTCAGAAACTTGAAGAAAGACCTAAAGGAGGGCTGGTCTTAAACTCTGCTGTGTGAAGCATGAGCCAAGCTCGTGGACTCTTGCCGCTGCTCAAAACCAATGTGTGGCAACCATTGAAGTGGTTAAGGTTTTCAGGGTGTCTGTATTTTCTTCCTTAGAAGGAAATGGGAGAGAACAAATCCGAAGGAGAATAGAAAAGGTGCTATCACATTCTGTGTGTCAGTTTGTCTCCCATATCAACCCAACACACCCAGGCAAAAAAAAAAAAAAAAAAGTGCTCAATTTGCTCCCTTGCAAGGTTCCGCCCTAACAAAAACATCTAAATACCTAGAGAAGAGTGAACTCCAGACGAAAGGTGCTGCAGCCTGCATTGCAAGGCAGAGAATGTCACCCACCAGTCAGCTGCTATTCAGCTGCCAGGTCATTTCAGGTCATTTCTGTGACCCGCCAAGCCCGTGGTCGGGGGCACATCCACGGGTGGTAGTAAATGCCAGGGGGTTCTGGCTTCCTGGCATCCGGGATGGTGGGAAGCATTGTAAATCCCCCAACAGGGTTGGTCTGGGTGGGGAGATCTGTTAACCCATCCCATGGAGTGGTCTGGATGCTTGAAATTGGCAGCCGTTTGAAAACATAGACTCTCTTACTCATATTTATATCACCAGAACCTCTCTTATGGCAGACGATAACTGTCCATCATTGTTTGTTTTATACTAATAGTAACCATTTATTAAGCTAGTTTATTATGTGGTTCTAAGTTCTTTAGGTAGAATTATGTGATTTAATTCTCACAAAAATGCTGTGAAGTAGATTGCTTAATCCCCTTTTTGTAGATGACAACAAAGAGGCTTAGAAAAATTAAGGGAATTTTCCCAGGGGCACAGAACTTCTAAATGGTGAAGTCAGGATATAAACTCAGGGACTTCGACTTCCTCTAATTGTTGAATTTAATTGATCAGGAGGATAGACATATAAATCAAGAAGTGACCTGGGATAAATCTGTATTCCTCAACCTCCTGCTTATTAATGATCTGTTTTTTTCTTCCATTGCTTTCTAACAACCCACCTATATACTACTCTCCCTGCTCAAGTCTGCCTGACCTTGAGTATTTATCAAGTGGGGGAGTGCCTGAATTCATTGCATTCTCTTTTATGTTGCATGTATGATATAGGGACTTGAAACTTGGTCCTTAAAATGCTAGGCACAAACTGTTAAAACGGAATTCTTGTAAAATAAAACCAGAGATCAAAGCTGGAAATAGCTTACGTTTATTTGGATTTCACCAGGGGAACATTAGCTCTTTATGACATTTGAAAGATGACGCTTTTTATGATCTTTCTATAATAGGTTTACCAAAGCACTCTGCCTTATTTAAATTCCAATGATCCTAAAGAAAAAAAAAATGTGCCTCCTAAGTTCTCTTGCAGTTGATGGACTTTAATCATTCATGACTTTAAAAATTTGTTCAGTAGAAATGAAATATATTAATAGCTTGACTGGATTCTATAAGAAAAATCTGGAAGTTTGTTCTTTGAGTCATTATTTAAATGGCAGTGTAAATGGGTAGATATGTCACATACGCAAATACTGCTTTCTACATCTACTGGGAGTGATTTGATTAAATTATTCTCTCGCTATGCTTGGACACTCCTAGTATGACTAATTAACAACAACAATGACCAGCCTAAATTAAGTACTTTACTTTTTTGAAGTATTTCATTCTTTGCAATATTTTAATGGAATTAAAATAAAAAAAGAAAAAAACATGTTGACTAGTCAAAAGCATAAATTGCTTGTTTGTCCCCTGCGGTACAGACTAGGAATGAATGGAAAAAAGCAAGAGGACGTGGGCGTGAAGCCCTCCTCCTTTATGTCCGAGGGGAGATGTCCAAGGGGAGTGCTTAGCCTCTCGATGTTTAATTAAAGCTAGCTATATTCAGATACAATTAGGAAGCATTCATTATTATCATTAATGATCTAATGTTAATTCAAGTATCAAAACATTCTAGCTAGGGTACAGCTCACTGAAGCTTTAAACAAAGAACACAGCCGACGAGGTTTGCGGCGCTTTGTGCATCTGCAGTTGAAGACCATAAAGAGGAAAGATGAAGATCTGTGTCAGTGCTGAACACAGGCGCCTCTGCTGAGTAGAAGGGGTGCATCTTTGTGTTTGACTATCAAGGTAGAACAACATGAAGCAGTTGCCTATTGGCTCCACCCAGGCTAGCTTTTTTCAAGCCATGTTCCACAGAGCCCCGAATGAGGATTATTTATGGAGATGATTCAGTAACTCATCCTGGGCCCTGGTCCTAGAATGAGGTCTCCAAGAATATCTGGGGCCTCCTTGGGGGTGGTTTAGAGAGAGGCTGAGTGAACAGAGCTCTGGCTCTAACTAGTTTCTGACGGAGCAAGTCTATTTTACTTGCTTTTGAGTGGTATTCACTAATTATTACATTTTTAAAAAGAGTTACTAACACATGTTACAGTAGTGTGATTGGCTCTTTTTCCTTTAGTCTTCTAGGTCTCAACTTGAATATCATCTCTTTAGAGAGGCTTTTTCTGGCCCTCCCCCCGCCCAGGATGTTCTTTCCCTCAGAACCCTTTTTATTGCCTTCCTACCCCTCACCAAAAGTTTAATTGGTTTTGGTTGTTCCTTTGCATACTTTTGAATTGTCTGTCTCCGGTGTAGACATGTAAGCTCTGCTAGAACAGGTATTTTATTTTCCTTGATTTTGGCCATGTCCCCTCTACCTCACACATAGTAAGTGCTCAGTAAATTTGCCATGAAGAACTGATGAAAAACTAAATGACTGGGCGAACGTGGTCACAGCCATCTTCACCCTGGAATTCAGGCATGCTTGATTATGTCTGCAGACCAGAAAAGGCAATTCACAGCTCCCCAGTGACCTGTTTGTACACAGGGAGCGTTCTGGGCAAGAACCAGTATAAATGGAAATTCAAGTCAAAGTACTGATATTTGGTTCCATTTTTGCCCCATTTAAACACTTTGCTGTGTATACATCTATTTTCTGTAAGATGCCAGGATATGTGCACACACACACACCACTTGAAAGTCATAATTTTAAAAATAGTCAAACCAACACATTTTATTCAGATTATCTGTACAGCCTGGGGTGCAATTATTATAAAAGATTGTGGAATAAGCTTGATAAATGCTAGAGAGTGAGAAAATATATTTGCTAGAAACCAGTGGGATTGGCCGTCTTGCTGCAGGAGTGGCTGCTGTGGTTTTATGTCTACAACAGGTCAAGGTGAAATAAAGGAAGCAAGAGACTCCTTCCAGAGGCTCCCTTCTTATCCCTTCTGTCACCTCCTTATCACCTCCTTGTCACCATAGACTCTGGTCTCAGAAAAGAAAGAGACTCTCAAAGGTCTCTAGTTGCTTGTGATTCTGTGTGGAAATCTATGATCCTTATCTTAGAGGCATTGACAATGGCCTTGGGAAAAAAAAGGGGACAAAAAGGGGATAGTGAGTAGACTGTAATTTATAAACTTATAAATTAAACAAAGTCTACTTAAGAACAACCCTGCCAATTCAGGCTTGGCTGGCCCCTTCCAAGTATTTCTCTCTGACAGTCACTCTTTTCCTTTAATTAAAAAAAAAGGGATTTTATTTTCTTATCAGAAATGAATGACTGTGGCTTTCGTCAACAGGGATTCAACCCTTCATTGTCATTATTATTTTCTTCAACACACCTAGTATTTACAAGTCTTTTTAGGTCTTCGAGCATCTTCAAGTAATCAAATAATCTATTGGATCAGCAAAGATAAGTGGAAACTGACCTTAAAGTCTGATTAATTTCCAAACTAACCATGAAAGATTTTGAGAATCAAGGGCCTGAATTAACCCATGGGAAACCAAATAGTGCTTTTTAAATCCCACCAATAAATGAGAGTTATGGATAATTGATCACCTGAATTGTTAATTGTTCCTATGTCAATGCTGTCTAACCTCAGAGTTTCCATGCTCCTAGGTAATCAGTCGGGGTGTATATGGGTTGGGGGGTAATTGCAGCCTGACAGAAAGGCAAATAAAGCCTCCATTCCACCCCATGGTACAAGGCCACTTATGGTATGAAAATAAAAGCACTAAGAGCTAGGACTCTGGCTTCAATTTGTTAAAATAAACAAACAAAAAAACCACCACCAACCAGTGAACCAAGAGGGCCAAGTGTTAAACATAGGGGAATATTAAGAAATGGGAGTAGGCGTAGGGTGCTAAATGAAATCTTTATATAGAAAAATAGAAAATGCATCTAATAAGGCGAGTGGCTTGTAACACACCCTGCAGGAAATATTTCCCATGTAAATATTTCCCTTACTGGATTATACTTTTCAATGTAAAGGATATTATCTCCATACAAAGAAAAGTGCACAGCAAATGAAAGACAAGAATAATAAAAATGTTAAGATTACAAAACACAGTCTGAGTTATCATGGCATTGGAGAGCTGGATAATTATCCAGGGACTCAAAAATCCCAAAGCCCGTCCCACAATTTCTGAGAATTCCCCGTAGGTCATGTCCAAACAGTCTTTCTGCCTCAGACCCCCACACTCTGGTATAGTGTTCTTATGTCATCTCCTGGGAAGCTCAGTTCTGTCACCATTGGCAAAAAAATCTCAGGTGAATCATTTGGTGAGATTGGTTGATATCAGCAGAGCCTCGTCAAACCCTAATAACTTTCTCAATTCCCCTTCATTTCTCACTTTCTCTGAGCTTGCTGTTCACTTTAGGATTGAAAATGAGAAAATGCCTCATCAGATGAGGTTAGTGATTATATTTTGTGGCAAGTTATATGAGCATTTAAGTTAAAAGTAAGTAAGAAATAAATAAAAAAGTGGATTATGCTTTCCCTGAGAGGAATTCCAGGGGGTAAAAAATCATTGTCTCCCCCTCATCACAGTGATGATACAAAATATATCCACAACCCTATACACCGATTCACACAGTGGGTCTGTTATAAATGAATTTTTATAAAACTCAAATTAATTTTTGTATCCTCAGACATTCTTTAACAATACTTTTATTAATGAATTCATTTATTCAGTGACTATTTAAAGCCTATGTAAAGTGGTTGTGGAAGAAAATCGCCCTTTCTTCTAGTGTCCATCACTATAACCACAACTGTATGAGATTGTCCATTTTCCCGCACTCACCAGCACTAGAAAATATTATTTGAAAACATTTTGAAAATTTTATGGAGGGAAATTGTAGACTACAGTGGTTTTAATCTGCATATCTTTGAGTCCTGGTGATGCTGAACCCTCTCTGAATTATGCTTATTGGCTATTTCTGTTTCTTCCTCTATGAATGAACTGTTCACGTTCTTTATCAATTTTTAATTGGAGTGCCCACATTTTTCTTGTTGATTTATAACAATTCTAGGTCTATAAATAGTATTTATATGTCCTATTTTGCAAACATATTTTTTTCAGTTTATTGTTTGCTTTCAAATTTTGATTTTATTTCTTTTGGATTGCTTCCTACAGAGATAAGTGGAAGAAGGTCTTTCTCATTCCAAGATCATGTAACTATTTAGCTCTTAATATATTTGCTCCTAATAGTTTCATATTTTATGTTTAAACCTTTGGTCAATATGGATTCTACCACCTACCTGTTCCACTTCCTTGATATAATTATCAAATAATCTCAAGCCACTCTTCTATCAGTGAAGATTTTAGCACCTTGGGTATTGTCTTTCTCTCTACCACTCTACCTCCCAACATTCTTAATGATTTCAGTACCTACACAGATAATGTACATATGCTCTGGACTTCCAATTTTTTGATGTCTTCCATCAAGTGCTCTATTCTAACTCAACCACACATTTCCATGGTTACAGCCTAGACTTTGTCATTATCAATAACAGTACAAACTCCGAAATCTCATCATCAAGTCACTTAACTCTCTCATCACCACCTCCTATAATGTCTATCAGCAGGGAAATGATCAAAACAAACAAACAAACAAAAAAACCTGGTACCTTACATCCTACTGTAATGTGTACAACAAACTCCAAAAAGACTGACATAGATATTACTAGACCAAAAATGAAGAACAACTCCAGGCATACTATTGAGTAAAAGTAGGAAGTGACCAGAAAATAGACATGGTATGAAACTATCTATGAAAAAAAGGAGAAAATTCATAACATAAAACTATATCTATATCAATCTATATCCAGATATAATTATATACAGTGATCCTGTCTCTATCTATATCCATACATTCACATCTCACTATATCTATAGTATAGAATAGTATACTATAAAAATATACAGCATAAAAATTTCTAGACAGAGATAGACATAGATAGATAGCTACCTGTAGCTATCTGTAGCTGTCTGTCTATATCATCTGTATCTGTGTATATCTACAGTATACTGTAGTTTATACTATAAATTTTCTCCTTTTTTTATAATTAGTTTAAGGCTGTATGCATTTTATGGTCACTTCATATTTTCACTAAATAATATGTCTTGGAGATGTTCCCATATTGGTGTACAAATATCTTTAGTTTAATGTTTGTAGTGTACTGTATAGTAAGCATATACATACTGGGTTTTCTTTTCTTTTTATTTTTTTTTTTTGTTTTGATCATTTCCCTATTGATAGACAGGATAGGATGTGATACTGAGAGACTGAGTGACTTGAAAATGAGATTTTGGAGGTGGAACCGTTATTGGTAATGAGAAGTCTACATATACATATTTATCTCTACCTCTATCTCAATATCTACATATTCATAAACATGGAAAATGGTCTGGAAGGCTTCACAATAAACTGATAATTACCTCTGGCAAGAGGAGTGCGATCCTCCCCTTGATGATCAAGAATAAGGCTAATTTCCATAACACATGGTTTTTAATCATTAGATTATATATTTGTATATTATTTCTATAATTAAAAATAAAAATAAATACTTTTTATTACATTCTGTCTTTCCCCTCAAAATTGGAATCAAATATCGATTGATAGTACATTTGATTTATAGGCCATCTAGACAAGAAGAACAGATATTATTACAATATTAAGTACTTCCATTCAGGAATGTGTTCTTTCTCTCTATTTATGTTTGGGTTTCTTTATGTCCTTCAGTAAATTTGTGTGCTTTAATTATATAATACATCCTGCTTATTAAGTTTATTCTTACGTATGTTAAATGTCAATTGTTATTGCTAAGGGTCTCTATTCCCCATGATATTTTCTAACAGGTTACTTACTACAGTAAATCTATTAAATAACTGTTACATAATTACAGCTCTTTTAAGTTCTAATTATTTTTGGTTGGATCAATTTGTCAAAGGAGATAATCAGATCATCTCCTTATAGCCTATCATGATCATTTAACCTCTCTGCAACTCAATTTCTCCTAATCTTTAAAGATGGGTAATTGAAGTACCCACCCACAGGTTTGTTGTAATGATTAAGTGAGTTTATATCTACACTCCATTGAAACCTGTGCCCAGCACATAGTAAACACCATATAAGTGTTAGATGTTGCTGTTGGTGTTACTATTGTATTCTTGCTGAGATTCAGCATTCAGCATATTTCTCAGTCTTCTTTTTTCAGGATCAAAATATGCCATCTCATTATTCTTTTGTTCATTCTTTTATCCAGTTCATTTTGTTCCAACCAAAATTTGTTGAGATGGTTTTGACAAGACAGGAGTCCCTTCACTACCCAAGTGGTCATTTCCCTGGCAAGCACCAAATCACCAGCTTATTGGTCCTCTCACTTCTGTCTTTCTTACATCACATCTTACACGAATTCCTCAATGTCCCTGAGTGTAGGTGGCACTCTTTCACTGTTGTCAGGGTCCATTTGCACTTCTCCCCTATGCTATCATTTTGGTCATTTCAATTGGCATTTGTAAGAGCTGAGTAATTAAATCACATGTCACCATTCTCATCCTGGGCCAAAAATTACCTCTCTTCTTTTTACTCCCTAACTCCTGACTTGGCTCCATTCACAGACACTCTCCTCCTAATCATCCTAACTACTTTCTGTTGCACTTGTGCATCATGGGCCCTCTCTTCCACCGCCCCTTTCCCTCTTCATGTATAATAGGTAAGGATGCTTAACAATTTCAGACATTCTCTATTCAGAAAGGGTTATATGCAAGCACTGTCAGAAGCACACTCAAGGTAAAGGTTCTGATTAATACCCAAGTAGAAATCTCTTGCATGTCTAGTTCTGTGCCAAGAGAAATCAATCAGTGGTTAGTGCAGGAAATCGGAAGGATCAGTCCGAAACCAAACTTTGTCTTCTTCTCCAGTTATAATAACTCCTTGTCTCTCTGTGAGTTGTGCTTCACTAAAATTAAATTTTACTAGCTACAAGCAATAAGTATTTAATTCATATCTATAAAAGAAAAAGAGAGCAATTTATTATTGATAAAATATATTTTCCTTATAATCCTTCACTGACATTGCTAATGAATTACTGTGGACTAAATTTTTTGTTTTAAAAAAATCACTTTCTAAGAATAACTATTACATTAGAATAAAGCATTTGCTCCACTGAGTAACTCAGTAGAAGAATTACTTGAGATCTATAACATAAAGCCACTGGGGAAGAAATTTCACACATTATTCAACTTCTCGAGCAACATAATTGAAAAGGTAAATTTGTGCAGGGATCAAATCAAAAGTCACACAAAGTCCTCTATTTGATACCCTAGATAAGGAAACCACATGGCTCCCAAATATCTAAGTTTCTTGGCCCCCAGAGGAATGGGAAATTTGGATTGTTCTAGGATTCAAAATTCCCTAGCACTGAGTTAAAACATACTTGGAAGAGACTTGTAAAAAAATGTGTTTGGTCTAGAAATGTTACTTAAAAACAAAGTGACATTTCACTTATAAAGTTTGCCAAGGGCAAAGGACCTTTTTAAGCACTTGTTTTCTTTCTTTGTCTTCTTTTCCTGCTATTGCTGCATTCAGTAAGAAAATTCTTCTCATCTGCTAGTACTTCCCATGTTTCATTGTATTAGGACTTCTATGTCAGCTTAGAGCAGAGGAGGGTATCTTATCAAGAAAGCTTTTCCTCCTTATATATACTTGCAATAGCTACATCCACATCTGTATCTATATATTTCATGGTATACATAATTTTTAATCAATTATAACCATAAATGCTTTAGAATTGGGTTGAGTGGGATCAGGTATCAGCTAGTCACAAATACCCGCCAAATCTGACCTCAGTTCACAAGTCCCTAGATGATGGAGTTGACTTAGACTCTGAACTCCATTTGGCTATCTTTTTAGGCACTAACTAGAAAGATATTCTGGGATTTGTAGAAATTCTGAAGGGTCTTCTGTGACTATGAAAAGCCCATAGAAGGTAGGTGGGAGAATGAGTGACTGATAATCCCTGCTCTTTAAACCTCGCTTAGGATTAAAGGGAATTACAGGTTTACTGTTCACTGAAGAGAAACAAATGCCCCATTACACAGAAGGGATTAGAGCCTGGAGGAGCATTTATACCTCTGAAACGAGGTTTGCTCTTTGCCTCGGAGTATGGGGCTGAGAGACACACTCTGCATTAAAAACAGAGCTCTATATATGAACTGGAATCACAAAATGAATGCTATCTAAGGAAGATCATTCTTTAGAACCTCTGAGTAATAACTGAAATTAAAATCTTGATCTCAAAAAGAATTTCAAAATTTTGTCTCAGAGTGAATCTGAGAAAATAGTCTTATCATTTAACAAGAGAGTCCTCTCCTGAATGTTACTGTTTCCCACTCCTCAGCAGCCTCAAACAATGATACAGAAAGAAAGGACAAGTCCAGCTTCTCTGATGAACTGGGTGAGCAGTTTATGCTTTTCCTGAAAGGCAAGACTGACTTGTAGTTCGTAATCCCCAGGGCCTACACTCAGAATTTGGTGTGAGTGTATAGATGTGCTTTGTAAATTTTCACTTGCGTCCTCTAGTTCATGAATAGATATTAACACAGGTGTTCAGAAATAAGGAAAATAAAGCCAAGAGCATTTTCCTGTTTTATGATGTCGCAGGATGGATGTGTGTGTGTGTGTGTGTGTGTGTGTCACATAACAATTTGAAATGAATGGGAAAGGAAGTTTATAATCTTTCTATTTGCTATGCCCTATAATCTAAACCATCTTTAGAGTATGACCTTAAAGTTGACTGCTAAAGAAATTGTAAAAGAAATAAAGCAAAGGAAATTAAAATTGATAGGTGGGTAGAGTTCTAAAATAGAATTTATTTAGTCGATCAATAAATAGATTTTGAGCACACTTATATGAAGGGACTATGTAAAACACTGTGAAGATGATAAAAAAAATCACATGTGGATTCTGTTTACGGTTCTTACTCTCATCGGGCACATAATGCATATAAAAAATAATGTTTGCATATATGCAGATAACAATGCACATAAACAAGTAATCATCATACAAAGTAGATGGTTATAAATGCCATCGGAGAGATGTAAATAATACCTCTTAAGATTCCAGAAGAAAGATTATCTATTGCATGTAGAGGAAATAATCATGGAAGGGGGCCTTTAATCTGGGCCATGAGGAATGCATGGCATTTGACCTTATCCAGACAGAGCACACGAGGATATTATTCATTGGCTTTTTGCCCACTGCTCTGTAATCTCAGGCCCAACTCAGGCCCAACTGTAAAACAGATGAAATTCACTTTTTTCTTCTTCTTTAGCTTCTCTTTCTCTCCACTAACTAAATGACTTACTTGATAACTTGACAAACTAACTCATGCTAAAGCATTATTGGTTAGTAAGGGTGAAATTCTACTTTTGCCAGCTACTTATACTTTAACATGCTTTAATTCTTATTACTATAAAACAACTATTCATGATGTAAATGACTATTTAGATATAAACTGGGATGAATCTGTGAAAATTTATTTCTCTTTTTCCATTTTGCCTTCTAACCCCCTTTCACTTGTAATTTAGTGCATAACATCCTGGATAGCCCCACACTTGCTAGCACTGCTTCCTTATGGCTGTTAAATTATATTAAATTTGTCCTAAAGCTGCCTCCATACACAGTAAACTGCAACCTAATTTAGTATGTAAACTAAAGTATGCAAACTAACATAAGAGTATATTCTTGTAACAGCTGAGTCTCAGCCAGTCATAGGCTGCCAGCTGATCAGACCCTATCCATATAAGACAAATGCCTCATCAAATAGGCCAAAATCAGGCAAATGGTGAGCCGTAACCAATCAAGATGCCGTTTGCTTTTTCTGTCTATAAATACTACCTGCCCACATTGCTGGGTGGAACTCTCTGAACCTCTTCTGGTTTTGAAGGCTGCCCAGTTCATGAATTGATCCTTGCATAACACATTGACTGCCACACTAGAAAAAACTTTTTTTCCCTTGGGGCCACAGTGTTTTATTATGAAAACAGAATAAAAACTTCAAAACTAAAATGATCTTTTCTAATTTAATGAAAAATTTGTTATTTTTTCTTATTTTCTGTGTCTGAGTTATATGCAACTTAAAAAATAGTTCATGTTACTCCCAAGGTAAAAAGACGTGTGAGTTACATATATGTCAGGAGGCCCCAGGCTCAAAACCAGCATAAGTTAAATACAACTTACACAGCCGTTAATGTGTTAAATAAACTCTTCTACATTTAATTTCTCTAGAGTTTTTCTTTTAGCAGTTTGTAATTAGAATTGGGATCCAAAGTAGACATTCGGCAATCCCCAGAAGCACCAAGTAACCAAGCAAAGTACTCTCCAGGCTTATTGTGCTCATTGTTCTCTTATAGAAACTGGGGTCATAGGTGAGTTCTCTCTAGGATTTGAGCTCCACAAACTTGTGTTTTGAGCTCTCTTTATTTATTTGAGCATTTTTTATCTGGACTGGGTCCATAAGTGTCAACAGAAACAGGTCTGAGTCCTGTAGGGAGATCTCAGGTGTCTGACTAGGTCAGACATAAACTGGTTGAGTTTATTAGACAGATAAGGTTACTAAAAGACAGGGAATCGTGAGTTCATCTAGATTAAAGAAGACTAGAAGTCCTCCATCTGGAACTCCAGCCACTTTCATGAATAATAACTATGGACCCAGAACCTGGCTGAACCTTGCTAAAGGTAACTTAGAGTTACAGGGACCACAGTGGGAAAATTTACAAAAGGCAAACAGGCATGTGTCTTTACAGCTACAATAGCTATAGGGATGAAGAGGATCTCCTTGTATAATACCTATTTTAAGCCAAAACCAAGGGGTCCCAAACTTAAGAGCCCTGTGCCCTGAGATGTCTACCTTTATTGTAAATAGCCAGGCTATCGGAAAATAAATTTTCTACTTTTATACCAGCCATCTGATTGACCCATTCCCTTTGGCCTGGACTGTTTCTCCGTTAGAGGAAGCCCTCAAAGGTTTCACTCCTGGGACAATAATCAACCAATCTCTCAAAGAGAAAAAGAATATTTCTGTGGTGGGGGTTTCAAATCAAGTCCAAAAGGTCCCCATGTCTGAACTTGTCTAATTGACACTTGGACACTTTCAGACGAACCTTTGCCAGAATTAGTCATCTGTTTTCTCTATTTGATCCTGTTTCTTCCATGGGAAACTCTCAGTTGACTGAAACCCCTCTTCTCAAACTCCTACTGACTATACACTAGGTCTACTCTGTCCGTCTCTTTTTTGTTGTCATGATCTTTGCTAAACCTCTATTTTTTTTTTTTTTTTGGAAAAAAAAAAAGATTGGGCTGTCATTCAATATTGAAAACAAACAAATAAAAGGATGAATCAGTCTCTGACTATAAAGCAAAGGTAGAAGTATCCATGCTGAATCCAAGCATACAAAATGCTTATATTATTATACCTGGCACATGGCACATTCAGGTACATAACATTGTCATGACAACCTATTTAATAAACAATGTTATGTACTTAAATTAGAGAAACAAAGCTGGCATTTAAAAGGATGTAAATCCAGTGTTAAATGTGGACTCATGGAGAATGTGTATAGCTGACTGGTCCTTCCTGAGTCCTTAAAGCTTCCATTATTAAAAGCTCTGCACTTTATAACTTATCATGGAGTAGATAAAATTATATAAATTATGAAAAAAATAGGTGACTGTTCTAAAATTGCTAACCAATGTTTGGTTTGTCAAACTCGTAATTCTGACAAGACAACAAAAACCTCAGGTGATACCGTAGCCCCTATAAGTGATCTTCCTGTCTGTCCCCTTTTCCTTAGCAACGTCTTATGTTTCTCAAGATTTAACTCTTGGCTTTGAAAAACAACTCTTCAAATCTAAGTTTGACTCCAACTTTCCTTTGCACTCCAGACTTGGAGTTTCAGTTGTTCACAGCCTATTTCGCACTGGGTTTTCTACCAGCAGTACAAACGCAAATGTATGCTGAATCAAAATAATCATCTTCCCTGCAAAACCTGACATCTCCATTTCTGATAATGTCAATATCACATTCCAGTCTCTCGGTTTTTAAGTCGTTTGTCCCTTCCTGCTGCCATATTCCATCTGTAAAATTAACTGCTGTCAATTCTACCTCTGAATTCCCTCCATCACTTCTTTTCTCTTCTCCATCTTCCCTGCCTTCACCCTAGCTCAACACCAAGTCCTAGGAATAATAGACTCTATAATAGACTCAAAAGAGCTTCTTTAAAAATCTCCACTTCCTAACCCATCTTCCCCATGGTGTCATGGTGGCCTCCTCACTCACAAGCCTTCAATAGCAGCTTTACCTTTGAATGAAGGTCTGACTCCTCACTGTTCTATTCTAGACCCCTCATAACATAGCGAACGTACCATTTTAGCTTTCTCTTGCTCTTCCTCTGTTTATTTTCTGTGCTCCCAGTGAAACATGGCTGATGCTATGACGGCTATTACTATTATCAATAACAATTACTGCTGCTGTTATTTATCTCTGATGTCACCGCCCCTACCACAATACCACTGTGTATCTTAATGGTGGACATTTATTGAATGCTCGATGTGTGCAGAGCACTTTCATTCCATGCAGTCGCCAAATGCTCACTGACCACCTGTAAGGTGCTCTGGGCTACAGCAGGTAGCACAATAAAATAGACGGGGATTTGCCCGCCACACTCATGGTGCTTGCAGCTTCACACTTTTATCTGCTTTAACCCTTGCCATATTTTTCTGACGGTAGGTATTGTCATAATCAACATTATTTTACAGGTGAGGAAACCGAGGCTGAGAGAATGTTAATAGCTCATGCAAGGACTTGGGGATAATATGTGCAGCTTCCAGATCTCATGCCATCTACTCTGCCCTTTTCAGCCTCACTTCTTCACCTTTCTTCTCGTGCCCATTCACTGACCACACATCCTCGAGGGTAGGGATTGTGTTGCATTCTTCTCTGCAGCCCATACACCACCCAGCACAGTGAGTAGTGTCTTCACAGCTCAATACAAGTTTTGAGGTTAAACTGAATAGAGGTAAAAAGGCTTAGTGACATCACCCCCTAAAGGCCTCAATCTCCCAGTCAGGGTCTCTTCATACCGAACAAAGGCTCCTCCAGGAGTGATCAATGTCTCCCTCACTGTCTAAAGGAGAAGACGCTCTGCCTCACCCACAGCTTCTAATACAAGATTCCATTGGTTCATCTGTTCCTGTGCCTAAGAAGTAAGATTAATATCCATTTTAAATTCAACTAAGACAGCATTACTAAATCTCATGTTCATTCTTTTTTCAAATGTGCACTACTGCTCTCTACTAATGTTTCATCATGTTCTGCCATAATGCATTAAGGGCAAGATTGGTGACATTTGTTTGGAATCAGACACCTGTTATCAATTTGGAGAGTGGCTATATATCCTGCTTCAAAATGTCCAGGGGGCCAATGGAGATGAATGAGGCATGGTTAATGTCCTTGCTACTTTGTACGGCTTCTCCTTACATAGAAAGCCACAGAGAAATACCCTGCTAAGTATAATCTTAGCACAACCATCATGGAAAGAATCATCTTTAACACAGTCTGGCTTCTTTCATTGCCACCTCTCATAGGACTTTAGTGACATTTCCTTCTTTCTTTCAACTTTGCCACCACTGAAATTCCAGAAATGGAGAGGCTGAGGGTGAGTTCTGACAGTAACAAATGACATGCAAAAGTCAATGGTAATTTCAGAGCATTTCAAAAACGCAAAAATACGGGGCAGAATGTGAATCAGGATTCAACAAATATGTTTTGAGTATCTACTAACCAAGAAAAATATTCTGTTCTGGGGACACCAAATGAACAAGACAAATTTCCTGTCCCCAGGGACCCTGCAATTCAGAGAGGAAGCTGGACTAACGGGCAGATTCCAACATGCTGCAATAACTTGTTTGGTAAGTAGCACACAGAAACTACAGAGGCATCCAGAAGGGACACATTTCCCAGCATGGGAGTTCAAGAGAACTTTCCAGAAGTGTTGGCAGCCAGGCTACAGGAGTGGGGACAGGATACCTAATCAGAGGTTAAAAAGCATGGCACTTGAGGGGAAAGAAAGATCAGAGATAAATGACAGAATTGATATTTGGAGATGTTGTATGGAAACTAACGAAAATATCTATTTAAAATTTATTTAGAATCCAGAATTATTGGCTACTGGTGCAGTTTTAATGTATCACTCTCAAACTCAAAGATGCCAAACCAAGCTATCTTTCGTCCAAAATGTGTAAATTAATCTATTACAGTGCACTATGGAAGATTAAATTTGGCCACACGGTCTTTGACATTCCTCCCATGGAAAAGTGTGGTCTACATCCCATCCCTTTGAATCTGGGCAGGCTCTGTGATTCCTTTGGCCAATAAATGCAACAGGAAGTGACCCTATGACAACTCACTGGCCTGAGCCTCAAGAGACTTGTAACTTCCACTTTCCGTCTCTCGGAAATTTTGCTTTTGGAAACAAATGCCCCTGTTATAAGGAAGCCCAAACCAACTACTCATGAAGAGACCAATCAGAGGACAAACTGCAGCCCTTGGCCGACAGCTCCAGCTGAGCTCCCATCTGACAGCCAGACCCTACTTGCCAACCATGTGAGACAGTCATTTTGGAAGTCGATCCTCTGGTCCCAGCCAAGCCATCCCAGTTAACATTGCCTGGAGCGGATATACACCACATCTCCCAACCCTGCCCAAGCTGCAAATTAATGATTTAAGCCACTGGTTTGGGGGATGATTTTTCAGACAGCAACAGATAAATGAAGCTAGTGCCTACTTTAAGAAACTGTACGTGGTGCTTGGCTAACAATGCAAAGATTGCATTGATAAGCCCATAGAAACATTCAAGCTGGTACTGTTCATGGTGCCGACATCCCTCTCTCGTGGTGGGTCACATACTAAATGAAAGCAGTTATGAAGGAAGACAGGACTGCGAGGTGGATGTCAGAAAATAACTCTGCCAGATGCTGTCTTTCAGATTCTCCATTGTAATCAGCCAGACAATAATCCCAGCTGAAGCAAACACATGTTCTCAATTAGAACCTATTGATAATAATTGGGAACACAGGACATGCCAAGCCTGGTCTCTACTAATTGCTATTGAGAGTCTAAGAGATTTTAGTGGGAATGTGAGAGATGCTCAAAAATAAAAAATAAATGAACTTTTTTAGAAAGCCATCTTCTGTATATGTGGTCTTGCAAACCACTGCCACCCGTCTCACAGGCTTTCAGGAGGATTAATGAGACAGTGTTTACAAAGTCCTTGGAATCTAGAGGAAGAAAATTATAAACCAATAGAAAGTGTTGTTAATATCAATTGGCAGTACTGCTATTTTTAAGGGAAGGAAACCCTTAAAAAAGAAAACCCGACATAAGAATTTAATAAGCAAGCAAACACATATTGCTAATAATTTGGTTTGTTTCTGTGACAACCATCATCCTAGTCACCCAGGCTTGAAATTTTGTCTCCTTTTAAAAACAGTTGCACAAATTGTAGATTCAGTCCCCACATTCTTTTTCTTTTTTTGCCTCTGCTCTCTTCTTTCTCACTGCCACTTACCTACTTCAGTGTCTGGACACCTGTCCTATTGTAAACACCCTAATTGGTCTCCCTGACTGCAGTTTCTCTCCTTCCCAGGTCAACTCTGACAATTCTCAGGCTCATTTTTGTTTACGTGTCACTCCCCTGCTTAAAAACCTCCGACTGTTTCCTATTGCCTTAGAATAAAGTCACCCTCAGAACAGCGTGTCAGGGCTTCTGGGGCACATCCAGAAATATGGGTTCCAGAGAAAAGCCAAGTGCAAGGTGAGAGCCACACAAAAGGCAAAGGGCACTCCTGGGGCCAGCACAGAAGGCTGAGGACACAGTGCCGCCAGCTGGCTCTCGACTCTCTGCTGTCATGATCCGAGCTGGTGAGAAAAATGGAACCGAACCCTCCCTAGACAGAGACTGAGGAGGGGCGTGGTGTCTTGTCCAGGTATTTAATCAGGCTTTGACAGGTGGTAAGTTCACAGCTTCTGCTAGAGTCATTGCCGCGGAAGGGGCAGCCGTAATCGGTATATGGCTAGAAAGGGGTCCTTATTCTATTGATGGTTTTAACTCAAGCAGGTGCAATTTGGAAGTGGGGAAAAGAACGCGCATTGCTCTGGAAGATAATGCTAAATGCTCACGGAAATGCTAATACTATTTGGTGGTATGAAGGCCAGTTAGGGGAGCGTTTCTCTCCTCCAGTGCTTACCAGAGAAGTTTCAAATTGGGGGTTCCTCAGTTGGATTTAGGCTGAATACACTCCATTAGATCTGTTATGCAGTGTTTACCTTTTTAAATTGGGTGCCAACATTTTGAAAATCTGGACTTTTTATCTAAATAAAATTCTGAATTTCCAGCTTCCTTAATAAAAAAAAAATTAGGAGATAAAATCGTGGGGCCCACATGATCAAAATCCACTGGAGCTGAGTGCTGGCTGTCCTGTTAGGACAAGGTGTGATGCTCACCTTCTAGTCCACTTTGATCATTGTGTGATTCCCTTAAGAAGCACAAGCACTCACATTTGTGATGCCTGGTGTCGGCTGTTTAGTCTATGAGATTTCAGGTTTGCCCTTGGAAGTGGGATGAGTGAGTGTGTGTGTCGGGGGGTGAGTCATGAGCCAGTGGACACTCAGAAGACTGACTTTGTCAGGGACACCCCCCAGGTGTGCCAAAGGTGACTCTGAGTCTCATTTTGGAGCGGCACTCCCATTTATACCCTTTATAACTCAGACTCGGTGAAATACGATTCTTGGGTTGGAGTATCTATTGTGGGGGGAGAATGATAAACCCAGAGAGTAACGTAATGACCAGATCAACTCCTGTGGGGAAGGAGGGGCTTCCCCGACAATCAGATTTTCTCTGTAGAGGCAGGGAAGGGATGTGCTCTGGGGGCAGCAGGACAAGGGTAGCAGCTGGAGCGCATAAAGTCTTAGGTGTTTTTTTTCTTTTCTTTTTTATTTTTTTCCTTGAGCTTTCGGGAAAGTCAGACTTAGTAGGCAGTTTAATATATTTTCCGACCTCTTTTTCCTTTCCTCTAAAGCTTCTGGGAAGGCTGGCAGAATATAGGGTGCTGAGGGGTTGTGGAGACGTTTAAGGGAAGGGGCTCCGGGTGGGAAGGGCGGTCACAGGCAGCTCACAGCATCACCCACTCCCTGCTGTAGAGACTGCTCCTGGCTCCTCCCTTGGTCAGTAATAGAGCTCTGATCTTTGGTTGGAAACATGATGTCTACGTTCTTCAGTGTCCCCTACAACTAGGCACGGCCATGGGATTAAATTATGGTAAGTCGTGAGCACATGTTATGTGTACAGTTTCCTGGATGTGTCCTTCACAGTGGAGAGTAGTGTCTTTCTTTCCTTCTTTTCCCATATTACTGTTTAAAATGTGACATAATTTAACCTTTAAGTAATGGTAGTATGTCAACACAGAGGGATTCTAGGTCCCAGATGACTCATGGAGCAGGACTGTCATTTCAACTCTAGGTTGTCTAGCTGCAACTGTTACGTGAAAGACAAGTAAGGTCCTGATTTGCTTACACATGAAACTTCACCCTAACTAATACACCCTCTCCCCAAACAGCACACATGTTGAGGGATGGGAAATTGTGAATGGGTTACACATGTTGGTGTCCTCTGCCTTGAGGGCAGGTCCTTGAGGAAAAAGACTATGTCTTGTGCACTGCCGTGTCCTCATTCCTTAGCACCTTGTTTGGCAAGCAGTAGCTGACTAATAAGTGTTTTTGGAATGAATGCATAAATAAATGAATCAGTAATATACCCTCTTGCCTGTGCAGCCTGGCTCTCCATTCTGTTTATTACTACACTGGGCAAGTGGCTTAAGATGGGAGGATTATATAAGAACAAGCACTATAGCCCACTTGCTAGCTCCAGATAGAAAGCAGATTCTTTATGCAAGTTAATCAAAATTGAACCTGAAGTGACCTTTGACTTTCTATAGCTCCTTAACCTTCACCCTGTGATAACTATTCAATCAGCCTAGTTCTCAGCACCTTTTTTTCCTCCCCCTCCAACATGCAGAGCATCTGTTGGCATTAGGTAAACTGCTCAGTTACATAGATTCTTCCTTATTCCCCAGCAGAATTCTGGCTACCCCAGTGTTCCTCCGTGAAGGCCTCCACTCATTCTGACTCAATGAGGGAAGAGCAGGTTATATTTCTCATTCTTCCCAGATGGTCTGGACCATTGTACCATGAGTTATTTTTATGTACTCATTTTCTCAAAATTCATTTTCTTAAAATGTGTATCATCCTTTTACATCACACTATCCCTAACTAACTGGGTGACCTTGTGCAAGAATTAAAATGTATCATAACATTTATATGCTGGATACTTTACACATTTAATGACACTAAATCTTGACAATAACATAAGTTATTTACTATTATGGTGTATCACGGATGAGTCAACTGAGGCTCAGAGAGTTAAACAGTTTCCAGTCAATAACGAAGATCCCATCCCAGGGCTGCCTGAGTCCCACGCCCAGAAACTCTTCATGGCCGTGGGTTTCTTTTCAGTAAAATGAGTGGCTTGTATTAGAAAGTCTTTAAAGTCTATTTCCTTTGACTGCATGTCAGTTGGCTGGGCCCTCCCTCTGCACCTCCACGGGCACCACAGTGGAAACTTCATCTAGAACAAGCCAGTCTGGAGGAGCCCCAGAAGCACAGCTTTTGTTCTCTTTACTTCTCATCTTCTGCAACCTCTTGGCAACATTCTCTTTTGCTCCATTCTGCCTCTCCTTTCTCTCCAGCCATCGGGGTAGTCCTTCTTCCTCAATACCTCCTTCGATTCACCTGTCATTTCTTATGCTGCCTTTCAAAGTGAAAGCAAACAAATTCTCACCCACATGAGCAGTTAGAAAAAGAATACAACTTTTTATTAAAGAAAGATGTGTTTGCATATGTAAATTTCTTCCTGTTATGCCAAAGAATAGAAAAATAATGACTTTAGTATCATTAGTTCCTGGAAGGAGTGGCCGTCTGTTTCAGTTAAACCAAAGTGTATTCATCAGCTAGGGCTGCCGCCGTAACAAAATGCCAATTATGTAGGGTGGGTAAATGACAGAGACTCAAAGTCCAAGATCGAGATACTGACAGGGCTGGTTTCTGGCGAGCTTGCAAATGGCCACCGTCACTGAGTCCGCACACAGCCTCCCCTCTGTGCACTCAGATTCTTCTGGTGCCTCTTCTTATAAAGACTTCAGCTCTACTGGATTAGGGCCCTACCCTTCTGTCCTTGTGTAGCCTCAATTACCTCCTAAAGGCTCTATCTCCAAATACAGTCACTTTGGGGATTGGGGATTTAACACAAGATTTGAGGGGAATTCAGTATATAACACAAAGTATTATTCTCAGTTCAGTGTTTGCTAAATAAAGACAAAATCCTGCCTTCTAAGTTTTCATAGGCAAAGCTAAATGGAGAGAATAATGAACTGCAGCGATATTAAGAAATGACAAACCTCACCATGTTTCAAAGTCTTAACTTTGAAATTATAACATGTTTCCTATGACCTCTACAAGTAAATATTGTAAATTTTCCTTACAACTTAGTCTGTGTATATTGTTTACATTTCTGATATCTAAATTGCCTTAAGGTGAATAACTTTCTAAAAAAATTATATGGAAAGAATTATTGATTCTGAAAGAAATTTAATATCCTATTACTGCTCACTAAATGCATTGCCTGGCAAACACATTTAGGCTTAGATTCACCACTGATACATGTGAAGAGGCCATTTCTGAGGATTCTTAATTAAAATATTCCATCAAATGTATTCTTTATCATATGAAATTTGCATTTTACTTCGATAAAATGTGTTTTTTATGTTAAGAAGGCAAACAAAAAGCTCACTTCAAACATCTTACTTAAGTTTAACATATTTCTAAAGTTTAAAAAGAAGTCTACTTACAGGGGTGAGTCCCGCAATCTCAGCAGGGGACAGATGGATCTTTCATGAGACCAAAGGTGAATACACAACTCCAAGCACAGAAACGTGATCTCCTGAGTCTGCTCTGCCTTCTGCTGCTGGTGCATTTTTGCAGTGACCCCGGCTTCTCCTAGATATTTTCTCTGTGTGTCCGCCTCCTTCCCCTCTGCTCCTTTCATCTCTTCTGCTGTCCAAGAAAAGCTGGATGCACCTTTGGCCTCATTTTTAATCCACCTTTCCTCCCACCTCGTTTCTGTTTTATTTTTCTTGTTGTTGCACTTTGACTCCTCTCTCAGAGGCTCTCGTGCTCACTGGGATGTGCAAGGACCCCAGCTGGTCAGAGTGGCTACCTTCCAATGGACGACACCAGTACATGTGAGCTCTGCACATTATCAGAGGCCAGAACTCACTTCTGGAATGAGGGCAAGTCCATTTTTTTTCCCACAGGCCTCAATTTATGGGTTAGCTTGATCAACAAGACCTTTATCTTCTCTGGGCCACAGGGATCCCACTTTTGCGTAAACCTTCAGATGAAAATACTTCTATCAATACAAACACGATGGGAAGCTGCAGTATTGCTTGGACATGAAAAGTCAAAGAAATGTACATAACTTTAAATAGAAAAAAGAGTTTGGCATAAAAATAATCCTCACCAATCAGTAGCATATTAATTCTTCCTTCTTCTTTGTACTCAAAGAAATGACAACTCAATATAACTTTCTCACAATAAGCCAATGAGGATTATATCTTTAATAATGGAAGTGTCACAGTATATTTGTGGGTGTAATAAGGGTTTTATGTTTTATCCTTCTAGAATTAAAAAAAAAATAGGCTCTTACTGGTGTGGTGTTTCTTTGCACAGATTTATCTGAGATTTTGCCCAACCCTACTTTCTCAGAACTCTAAAAACAAAACAAAACAAAACATCACGGTCTGTTTTTTAATACTGGGATGAAAAAAAATTGAACTACTAAAACCCAATATTGTATTAGCATGTTCTCTACTATTCTGAGACACAAGAACAAATCTTACCTATAAAGCCGCTGTGGGAAAATACTAGAGTTAACATGTTTAAGGGACTTACTATCTGTGAGACAATGTTCCTCGTACTTAACATAAATTAACTGTAATCCTCACAACGATCTGTAAGTATTATGATGCCTACCAGATAAAACAGAGGCAAAATTACACAACTAGTAAATTCCAGAGACAGTATTTAAACTTGGATAATCTGGCTCCAAAATCTGTGTTTTCCCATAGTGTTCTAGATTTGCCCCAAACCCACACACTCATACATTCAAAAAAAAAGGGAAAAGGAATTCTGAAGCCTGGAAAGTGTAAAGTTCATAAGCTTTTTAAAATTTAAAGGGATATCATTTTGATTAAGACTTCTGCCTTCAAAACAGTGAGTGCTCAAAGGACCAGTGCTAATAAATGCTGTCAGATATGTTTATCCTGAATATAAGAAAAGAAATGCAAATTAAATCTGTGAGATTCCATTTTATTTCCTTATTAGGTTGGCACAGAATCAAAAGATGGGGGAAAATGTTTTATCACAGGCTTGAGGACAGGAACATTCATTGTTGCTGGGAATGTGTATATAGAAGGCAGACTGATGCTAGGTAGCAGAAGAGCTTTCAGTACGTCCAGCCCTTTTACCTAGTTGCAGAAACTTTCCAGATCAGATTATCACATGAGGACCAAAAGATGTACGCCAAGCACATTTATCCCTGGGGTTCTTAGAAATTATAGAACAGCTGAAGCAACCTAAATAGCCATCAGTGTGGGATTGGCACATCCACAGGATGGAACCACATAGCCGGTATAAATCACGAGATCAGTGTATGTTCATGCTGAGGAGGTGTGTCCATGACACACAGTCCAGTGAGAGGCACTGTCCAGTATGTATGATATCAGTCAATCTATGTAGCTTTGTGCACATAAACCTATACATGTGAATATGCATGAAGTGAGAGCCTCACGGCTGTCTGTCCACTCATAGGGAAAGTGACAATATTTCTGAGTCATGGTATTTTAAGTGATTAAACCTTATCTAAAAGGTTTTTGTGGGCTGTTTGAATGTTTAAACATGAGTACTATTGTTTTTACAACACTATTTTTAAGAATAAAATCATACTACCAGGAAGAAAAAAACAAACAAATAATTAGCGTGTATTTGGGACGCTGAGCGGGCTGAGCTCTGTTTTGTTGTGGGGATTTGCTCCCCACCCTGCTCTCTCTGCTCTGGTTCTCTCCCCAGGCCATCAGATGTGGGCTCTGGAATCTCCTCCATTTGCCTCTTGAGCCCGTCACAGCCAGCCAGCTAACCCTGTGCACTTGACAATCTGGTGCCCCAGGACCAGCTTCCTCCCTAGGCCTCAAACCCCACTGGGACCCCCAAATTTACTTCCCAAGAGCTAATAGAGTATTAACCAGGGGCTTCGGAGTGCAAGTTGAAGAAAGGGTATCCTGACTTGCTGTCTCCTTAACGACACACGAGTGGAATCCAGGACACAGTTTCAGTGAAGTGCATAGGAAGGCGCCTGCAAAACGTTGCTGCTGTGCCTCAGCGGGGCTTGACTCACCTGAGCTTGTCTCTCCTTGATGCATTTGCTTCATGCTACTTCCACTTGGCACATATATATGTATCCATCTCTCATATAGTGCTTAATATGTGCCAGGACCAGGAACTTTATTTTAAAAATTCTTTATTTTGACATAATTTCTGATCTACAGGAAATTTGTAAGAATAGGACAAAGAATTCCTGGTCATTCCTCACCCAGACTCCCCAAACATTAATATTTTACTATATTTGCTTTATTTTCTCTGTCTCTGTCTCTCTCAGATAGAATGCTCCTTCATTCCTAAGTATTTCCATGCATATTTCCTAAAAACAAGATATTCATCTACATAAGCACAGCACAATCATCAAAATTAGGAAATTAACATCATTACAACACTTTGCTCTAATACACAGACCTTAATATTTAGATATCATCAAGCATCACAATAATGTCTTCAACAGCAAAAGAAAATTCAAGAACATTTATTGCATTCAGTTGTTATGTCTCTTTAGTTCCCCTTAATTTGGGATATTTCCCATATATTTCTTTTTTATTTCATGACATTGACACTTATGAAGCATATACATCAGGTATTTTGTAGGGTATTTTGCCTGATGTCTTTATGATTAGATTAGGGCTATGTGCTTTTGGGCCAGACACATTTAATCCTCATTTTATTTTATCCTTGTAATAACTATTGCTGTCACTTTACAGATGAGGACTCGCAGGCACAGGGAGACAGCTTTCTCAAGGTGACACAGCTTGTAAGTGGCAGAACTAAGACTCATACGTTTTGGGTATTGGCCCTAGAGTCCAGGGTCTTGACAGTTCACCCTTAGTCTCTCACATGGGAAGGCCTGGAATTATATTGTAATTAATGTGTATTATGTGCCAGAACCTCTCTTTGTGGCTTTCATATTTGGTGCATTATTTAATCTGAAGACAACCCCACAAGAAGGTGCTATCCACTATGTTTATAGAAAAGGAGACTGATATTTAGAGCAATTATGTAACTGACCCAATGTTGGACATCTAGTTCATCTGATTCTCTAGGACACTACTTCTGTGCATTGGTTGTACATTACAATCGCCTGAAGGGCTTTGTAAGATGCACTCATTCCCAGGCCCCACCCCAGGCCAGTGAAACAAAAATCTCTGAGAGTGGGTCCAGTATCTATGCCCCATCTGTTTGGGTAAGCACCCAGGTGGGTCTGACATGCATCAGTGTTGTCAATCACTGTTACAGGATTACAAACCCTCTGTGGGTCCCAGTAACTTCCTAGGAGGTCGGCCAAAGAAATGGATTATTATTAATACTGTGGTCTTCCCTTTCAGGAAATAGACAGCTAGAATGGGATTTTATATCAGACCCGCCAGTCACAGCACTAAAATCCCATCGGAATATTTCCGTTGGCTCTCTCTATATGCAGTTTACACTGAAAATCAGTCCAAACCCCCAGCAACGTCTCCCAACTCGTCATTCACTCCCCGAATTTCTTGTGTACAGCTTTACATCCACTGCCAGATTGTGACCCTTTATGAGATCAGGGATCATATCTCATCTCCGAATGCCCTCAAATCAACTATAGCAATACGTCATACACAGTAGGCACTCAATACATATTTTCTAAATAACTGTATTTTAATGTTTCCTTTCGCCCATCCAAAATTGGAGGAATTTTGTTGTATATTACCTTGAAATCAGCATTTCACCTTGAAAGTTTTAGTGTCAAGTCAAAGGTTGAAGATTTCACTGTGTGCTTTTTTCTGTATCATTTATAGCAAGAGAACACATGATATGTCCTGCGTGATTCCCTGCAGGCCCCAATGTCAACGAATCTCCCTCCTAAGATATATCTGTTTATCCCTAATCTTTGTCTTACTTATAAACCATGTCTTTCTAAAATTTATAAAGGACAAATTTAAAGCCCTTTTACAATACAACCTTGAAAAAGGCTAATAATGAAATTTTAAAATTTTTATCTGTCAAATCCTTCTTGTCCACATACTAATCTGCCCCTCCTCCTTCACAGCACTATAATGGGTTAACCATCATCATTTATCATTTCTCCTTAAATTATTTTGCCTTTCTTTTGTTTCCATGTCAGACAAACGGTCAGCTCACCAGTCTAGAACAAACAAAGAGGTCCCCTGGAACATTTCAGTGACAAGACTCATACTGGCCAATCCCCCTGGCCTATACTGGAGAGGTTTTCCTGTTGGATCGAAGGTCCTCACTTTGACCTTGAGGGCCTTCCAGTTCTTGGGATGCAGCCAGCTGGCCCTAGTGATTCTGACCTAGTTTGCCAATCAGGTCTAGAGTATGCTGTTTATTTATCATTTTTGATCTAATCATTTCTACTTCTCTGCTTTGAAAGACAGTGTTTTTAGCAGGAATGTCCCCCAAATTGTCCCTACTAGAGAGCAAATAATACATTAACCCTCCTCGTCACCTTTTCTCCTGGAGTTCACTTCTATAACAATGAGTATCAAGAGATGGCCTTGATTCTCTATCCAGAGTGCTACCATGGATTACTTTGGCAAGTTTTTAATTTTTGTTTTTGAAATCCATAAATTCCTTAAGCTATTTCTTAATTTATTTTCACCTGATGCCTTGTCTGTCTTTACACATGGCTTACTTCAGGGGTCCCCTCTCTTCATGGGACATATCTTTCCACTTTTCCAGTGTAATGCTTGGTTTTCCACTAAGACCTCCTTATTCTCCCAGTTGATATAAGGAAGCATTTCCAGAATGAGAGTGTCAATAGATATTTTATTTAAAAAAAATCAACAGTCAAAAATAGGTTTGGTAATAAATCTGGTGGCTACATAACATTCAGGTTGTGGTCATTTGTTGCAGCAGCAATAGAATACTAACACAGTAGTAAACATCAGTGCCACCCAATAAACACTCTTTCATCAGAACATTAAATAAATACTGTAGTCTCAGCTACTCAGGAGGTTGAGGTGCAAGAATCATGTGAGCCCAGGAGTTCGAGGCCAGCCTGAGCATCATTGCTAAACCTTGTCCCCAAAACAAACAAAAAATTAAATTAATATTATCATTTGAGAATTCTCTGGTACTCCCTATATGGCTCTGTGAGTTGGGGCAAGTTACTTAACTTTCTGAGCCTTGGGTGGTGGTTGTCATTGTTGCTTTTAATGTAAAATAAGAAGGATAGCAACTCCTGCATAGAGTTATCAGATGGATTAAGTGAGGTCATCTCCATGTACCAAGATGGGGAAAATTTTATTCTCTTGACAAATAATAAATATTTCCTATTGAAGAGGGACCTATCTTGTTTTAGAAATGCCTTTATAAGGAAGAGAAAGGAAAAAGAATCCAGGACTGAGTGGGTGAAGAGAGAAGTAGAGGGAGGGGAGACAGAAAGATGTCATATACTGGGTAGAAAACAAATCTTAGTAACGTCTGCAGAATCCCAAGATGCCTGATGCGAGTGGATGTCTGTGAAAAGCAGTAAACAGGCTGATTTCTGTGTCTTGGTTGATGTGGGGGTGCTGGTGAACCAAAGACAGCACACACACCTGCATGAGTGTGGGCAGCAGGGGCCTGAGACTGTTAGGCTACAAGAGTTCCCAAAATCTTGGGAGGATACTGACTATGCTTAAACCATGGACTTAAAGTGGATGGGGTATCAAAGACATTTCTAAATCATGCTCAAGCAGCAGGCTCAGCACAGCTGACATATGAGAGAAGCATGCGAAGTTCTTTGCATAGCGTCAGCCACAGATTATTGCCATAATCGTGCTCATTGCTACACAGTAGTCTGCTCATGTACATATATGTGCACCATGTACCATCTCCGGGCCACTCTTCGGCATCACGTCCAGTAGGTTTCCTTTCCCAGTGAGTTCCGAAGTCACCTGAACAGGAAGGAGTCCTATGTAAAATCTGCTAGTTTATGTAAAGTCTGTCTGATGTACCTTCACGTCCCTCTTGGATGACTGAAAGCCCATATCATCACTAACAGACCAAGCTGGTGTTTTTGAATGGTAATGAACTTCATTCCGTTGACATAAAGCCATGAGGAGGAGGTCCTGGGAGATCAAATCCTCTGGAGCCCGGACAGGTTGTGAGCAATTTCTGTTTCTGCGACTGCAGCCTGGCTCTAATGACTGGGAGACAGCTGCGGAGCTGCTTAATGGCCATGTCAGGCTGGGCATGCCGGGAGCAGCCCTGGCACCTCCCTCCGGCCTCTAATGAACAGTGCTGGCGGCAGGTGCTGGTGATTCATCAGGCTCCTGCCTCATTAGAATGTCAACCAAAGCTCAGCTGCCTCAAGTCCCCTGTGTAAGTAGGCAGGTTGAAATTATAAATAAATATAATAGCAAAAGGTTAGTATATATAGAATAACTCTTCTCCTTTCTCTGAATGAAATTGGTTTCACTCTTTCTATTATATGTGTCATTTAGTGAGTATACAAGTTCGAGTATACAAGAAATCTAACTGAATTTTTTCTATAACTGAACTTAATTTCTATTTTGAGCCCACATTCTTTCAAGGTCTCTCGCTAAACTTTTTCCCTAGAGTTGCATCTAAATGATGAGGTGCCTGTAATAGAGGTGACATACTGGGAGGAGTGTCTGCTTATCAGGTGTGGTCACCGCTCCACATTGACAGCCTCTGAGGCATCTTTATTCTTGTCTGGTCTTCAGGCATTGACTTATGCGGGTCCTTGTCCCAGTAGCAAAGCCCTTCAGGTGTACTGGGAATCTGTGCCACGATTGTCTGTCTTTATAAATATGCTCCTGCTCCCCACACACCCGGGTCAGGAGTCCCTTAGGCTGATTGCAGCCCATCTGCCTAGGCACCTCATGCAGCAGACATCTTTTATCCTATCCTATAATAGTCTGGGTTGCAGATTAAGTAACAATAACTGATTCTGGCTCTTTAAACAGAAAAATGAATGTAGACGTTGAGCATCCCTAATCCGAAAACCCAAATTCTGAAATGCTCTAAAATCCTAAACTTTTTGAGCACAGACATGATATCACAAGTGGAAAATTCCATACATAAATACTTAACACGAACTTTGTTTCATGCACAAAATTATTAAAAATCCTATATAAAATTACCTTCAGGCTATATGTGTAATGTCTATATGAAACAAAAATGAATTTTGTGTTTAGATTTGGGTTCCATCCCTAACATATCTCATTATGTATATGCAAATATTACAAAATCCACCCCCCGGCCCCGTTTTCCAGTGGAATAGGAAACCAAAATAAAAATTAACTCTAGTTCAAAAAAACAAAAAGAAAGAAAGAAAATTGTATTTCCCTTTTTTTCTTTTTTTTTGCCCACCAGAATTTATAAACAGAGTGTCATAATCATTAAATTATGGGGATTTGAAGGTAACTACTAAAAAGAAAAGTGAAATGCAATAATTCTGCCTACTCACTGACTAGGAAGGGAGGGGGGTGTAATCCAGGCAAGGCAACCACTCGTGGGACCCTGTCAGAGGACAGAACCAAGAAAGGGAAGGTGAATTTTCTCTCTCTGACGGAGGGAGACCAGTTCCGATCAGGGAAGCAGGTTTGACTGATACCGATGCAGTGTTAAAATGCAGATGATACAGGCAAAGCACTTCATCAAATCTGGAGTTGTGAATTAACCTTTACAAAATGAATGGCTTTTTCAGCGCTGAATAAAAGTCCCAGTGAAACAGAAGAGGAAAATGCTGGAACTATGCTCTAAATCTGCGTGAGATGGTGACCTTTGAATTCTAATTGCTGCAGCTATCTTAATATGACGTTTGGCATTTTTTAACCTTGCACATGGTAAAATAACAAATTTTTAGAAAAAATGTTGAGGTTAATAAGCTTCTCCTCACCAGAACTAGATTCCCTCTAGCTGAATAATATAAAAATTAAGACTATACTTTGGCTGTTTGACTTCCACCATGGTTCAGATAGCTAGTTGGTAAATGGTTCTGGACTATGAAAATGGCTTGTGAAAGGGCATCCATTACCTTTACTTTATTCAGTAGATCAGAGTTATGATAGAGTAAATTTATTAGCTTTCTGTCACTACTGAAAGCCTTAAACAAGAGAGCATGAGAAACGGTGAGATGTAGCAAATGGACAAGGAGTCAGAACTCGCAGGGTCTAGGGCTGAATATACAATTTATATCAGCGTGGACTTAATCTGTCTGAGCCTCAGTTTTCTCTTAAGATAAAATAACAATACTTACTCAAATTATCTCACAAGATTGTCTATGTGGATCAAACTAGACAGTGCTTGCTTAAATACTTGCTGTATAAACTACATATAAAGAATTAAACTTACAGTAACTTAGAATTCATGGTTTAGTAAAAGGAGCACAGATTTAAATCCCAGCTTTGCATCTCACTAGCTGTGTGAACTCTCTGAATCTCACTTTCTTCACTTGTAGAATGGGGACAATAATCACTATACTATAAAGCTGTTGGTGGATCTTAGAAATACAGACTGAGACTAGTTAGTTCACAGGCCCACGTTTACCAAATAAATGCATAAATATCCTTCTGTTGACCACATAACATTTTTTTCTGTTGTATGAAAGGTGTTCCTTCTCTGTGTCATTACATGCTTAGGGCTTGCTT
The DNA here is from genome assembly GCA_004363605.1 of Indri indri. Taxonomy (NCBI): domain Eukaryota; kingdom Metazoa; phylum Chordata; class Mammalia; order Primates; family Indriidae; genus Indri; species Indri indri. The sequence continues at coordinate 52,825 of RJWJ010002411.1, forward strand.
GGGGGAGGGGGTGGGGAGACAAATCCTCAGGCAAAGATTCTGGAACAGTCAAGACAAATTAAACTGAAAAGATGACTCTGTGGGGTAGGAGGGTGATCCTCACACCCTTAATGATACTTGGCTTGTGTTTCAGGATAATAGCTTACAATGGAAACATACTTTCTGTTTTAAAACCTTTGGTTTGGGGAACTAGTTTGCTCTTTCCTTAATTCATCTGTCCACTCATTTAATTCATGTATTCATCCACTCGTTCATTTATTACTCATTCAAAAATTTATTGCAAGCCTTTGTCTTTCCTATGGAGAATATTCTCTTTACATCTACTAGGAGGTTGTGGGTATAAAAAAAATTAGGCTAACAACTAGAACGAGTGAGTTAACTTATAAAAACAGAGCTTTTTAAAAGTCATCAGATGGCTGAGTATGCAAAAAAAAAAAAAAAAATCCAGTGAACTACATTCCATAAAGTGACAAATTCTTTCTAGAGGAGAAGAGATCCATGGCTGTTTTCCTTGTTGGAAAAATGATGGAAACTGGAGGAAAACTTAATATTAATAGAAGGGGATATGAAGAAGTCAGCCCGAATGAATTTTTAACGGCTACATGTAGACTAGCATAAAGATCAAAATTTCATAAAGTCCTAGCCATTGTTTGCAGATATACCCAAACTCTTTCTCCTGGGCCTTCACTGAGTGAATGGGAGTAGTGTGTCAAAAGCACAGGGCAAGAGAACTGAGAGAAGCCTTCTCAGGCATTCTAGGTCTTCACTAAGCACATTGCAGTGGCTCTCCAAAGGACAATAGGGTGGAGAGGTCTTGCAAGATGCTGAAGAGAGAAAAGAGAATTACCAGCAACTCAAAAAGCTGAAAGCTAGGCTGTAAAGCAGAAAATGATCACTGGAATCTTTGCTACCACGCATATATCAAGTAAATCTTTGAAGACGTGGTAAACTGTATTCAACTAAAGCTACAGAAGGGCCCAGACCCAGTTCAACCACAGATTAAATTGACAAAGCACACTTCCAACATACACTAGTAGCCTATCAAGACTTTTTCTAGTCTTTTCCAGGGGTAAATGTTATTCATGACTTTTCTTTTATACAGAAATTCAGATACACAATAAAAAAAATTTCAGACACATGTGGAAGTAAGAAAATGTGAACCATAGTCAAGAGAGGAAATAGTCAAAACAAGCAGTCTCAGAGATTGCCAATATGTTGCAATCATTAGAGAGGGACTTTTAATAACTATAATAAAAATGTTAAAGGCATAGTGAAAAAGTTAACATACTGAACTGAGGGGAATTTCAGCAGAGAGGAAGTACTAAATAAAAGAGTTTATGGAAAAAAGCTATAAAATGTATCATAAATGTAGATGGGCTTAAGAACACGCTGCTAAAACAAAGGTACATTTTAGCAATTCAAAGATTGGTGAGTAAAAACTATCCAAGAAGGAACATACAGAGGTAAAATAAAAAATAAGGAAACAGAACATAGCATCTGAGATGTGTGGGACAATATCAAATGATGTATCATATGTGTAATTTGAGCCCCAGAAGTAGATGAGAGAGAAAATGGGGTGAAAACAAATTTAAGACATAATGGCCAAGAATTTTTTTTTTAAATTGACATAAGGCATATACCCACAGGTCCAAGAAGTTCAGTGAACTCCAAGTGAGAAAAATAAAAATCAAACCACAGCTGCATGCATCACAGTTAAACATAGTCAAAAATCCAACTATGATGTTTTGCTGAAAATCAAAGATAAAGAAAAATATCTTAAAAGCAGTCAGAAAAAGAAGATACACCATCTTCAAAGGAATACAAATAAGATTTAAAGCCAATTTCTCAGAAACAACAGAGGCTTGAAGACTATAGAACAACATCTCCAAAGTGCTGAAAGAAAAAAAAAAACAAAATTGTTCATAGGCAACAAAAGTGAAAACAGACATTTGGGATTGCATCAAACTAGAAAACTGCACAGCAAGGGAAACAATCAACGGAGTGAAGAGACAACCTATGGAATGGAAGGAAATATTTGCAGAACATATCTGAGAAGCTGTTAATATCCAAAATTTATAAGAAACTCATATAACTCAATAGCAAAACCACAAATAACCCAATTTAAAAATAGGCAAAAGATTTGAATAGATCTTTCTCAAAGAATACATATAAATGGCCAACAGGCATATGAAAAAATTCTAAGTATCACTAATCATCAGAGAAATACAAATCAAAACCTCAATGAGAAATCACCTCATACCTGTTAGGATGGCTATTATCAAAAAGACAAAAGATAACAAGTGTTGGTAAGGATGTGGAAGAAAGTTAACCTTTATATAGTCTTGGTAGAAATGTAAATTGGTACTGCCATTATGGAAAACAATATGAAGGTTCCTCAAAAATTTAAAACTAGAACTACTGTATGATCCAGCAACTCCAGTTCTAGGTATACATTCAAAGGATATGGAATCAGTATGTTGTTGGAGAGATATCTGCACCTCCAGGTCTATTGCAGCATTATTCACAACAGCCAAGGTATGAAATCAACCTATGTCCAATGGCATATAAATGTATAAAGAAAATGTCACACACACAAACAAAATGGAATATTCTTCCCTTAAAAAAGAAGGAAATCTTGTCATTTGCAATAACATGGATAAACCTGAAGGATATGATGCTAAATGAAATAAGCCAGAAACAAAAAGACAAATTCAGTGGGATCTCACTTACATGGGAAATATAAAAAGTTAAACTCAGAGAAGCAGAGAGTAGTAGAATGGTAGTTGCCAGGGGCTAGGGAGTGGGGGGAAGAGGGAGATGGTGGTCCAAGGGTATAAAATGTCAGTCACACAGGATGTACAACGTGATAACTACAATGAATACTAGATTGTATGCTTGAAACCTGCTAAGAGAGTAGATCTTAAATGTTCTCACCACACACACACACACACACACACACACACACACACACACACACACACAGCTAACTATGTGAGTTGATGGCTCTAGTAATTAGCCTGATTGTGTTAGTCATTTCACAATGTGTCATATATCAAAACATCACACTGCATATTGTAAATATATACAATTTGCGTTTGTTAATTAGGTCTCAATAAAACTTAAAAAAGAAGGAGAAAACCTGTTGATGTAGAATTCCATATCTAGCAAAATTACACTGAAATGTTAAGGCAAAATAAACAATTCCGTTCAGACAAACAATGAAAGAATATATTGCCAAAAAAACTACACTAAAGAAGTGTTCAAAGAAGTTTTTCAGGGAGAGAAAAAGTAATACCAAAAGCAAGTCCAAATCTACAAGAAGAAATACAGAACACCAAAAAGAGTAAATATGACAAAAACATAAAAAATTGTTAAGTAAAATCTTTAAAATCTTTTAAAAATCTTATGCACATGCACACACATATACATAGATATATATTTTTAAAAGATTATTAGCAATTCAAAGGAAATTTAGTGACATAGCTTGAGTTTTTCAGTATATGTAGAAATAAATTATAAAACAAAATGCAAAAGGGGCAGGAGAAGGAAATATTTATAGAACTGAACTGCTGTAAGATTCGACATTGTTTATGAAATAGTATATTATTTGGAGATAGACTGTGAAAAGCTAAAGTTGCACATTGTAGTCTCTAGAGCAACCAGCAAATAAACAAGTAAATAAAGAAATATAAAGTGTAATATCTGGGAATTTCATAGAAGATATACAATGGGATACTAAAAATATTTGACCCAAAAGAAGGCAGAAAAGAGGGAATCAAGGAATAAAGAACAGACGTAGCAAATGGAAATCAAATGTACCAATTATATCGATAATTACATTAAATGTGAATGGATTAAACTGTAAAGCTTTACATAAATACAAACTCCAGTAGTGATGAAAATAGCAGCTAATATTTATGGAATGTTTATCACATGCCAGGCATTCTGCTAATCCAATTAAATGCTCTGTCTTGCTTAATCCTTGCAAGAACCCTGTGGTCTAAGTATGATGTGTATTCACATTTTGTACATACAAAAACTCAGACTGAGTTTAGTAATTTTTCCACTGTTACAGCTTTAAAGGCAGTCAGGATTCAAACCCAGGAAGTATGACATCTGAGCTTACACTGCTTACTTATTCTGAATGTGATGTTGATAATGGATTATGATGATGATGATGAGGAGGAGGATGATAAAGAAAAGAATAATTACTGCCAAGCTGTCCCTATGATGCTTGATATCTTGCAAAAGGAAAAATATTGGGCGTGGTGATTCTTACTCCAGGAAAAAGATTTGGCTTGAGATCCATAATAAAAACATAAAGCATTAAGTATATATTAATATATTTCAGAATGCACTATATACCTGTGTGTGTGTGTATACATGTGTGTGCATACATACATACAGTCCCCAACTTACGATGGTTCAATTATGATTTTTCTACTTTACAATGTTCCAGAAATGATGTGCATTTACTAGAAACCATACTTTGAGTACCCATACAAGTATTCTGTTTTTCACTTTCAGTACTGTATTCAATAAATGACATGAGATACTCCACAATTTCTCATAAGATAGGCTTTGTATTAGATGATTTTTGCCCAACTGCAGGCTAATATAAGTGTTCTGAGTATGTTTAAGGTTGGATAGACTAAGCTATGATGTTTGGTAGGTTAGGTCAGTCTATTAAACGCATTTTTGAGTTATGATATTTTCAGTTTATGATGGGCTTATCAACATGTAATCCCATGGTAAACCAAGGAACATACATGTATATATATAAAAATCTCAATTCTACCTATTCAGAATCTAACACTGGCTAAGATATAATGCTACATACTCTTGTAATAATTGTGAAGAAAGCATTTCGCTAGAATAATTAGTAAATGGTTCAGAGGCCACTTTGGTTTCCTATTGCTGGAGCACTGAGACGTTGCTGCACATGTACCAGAACCACTCACTCTGGGCTCTGCCACTGTTCCTTGGGGTTCTGGATCAAATTTTGTCATAGCCTTTAAGTCACTGCTGTAGCTATGGAATCTCCCCCTCTGTGTTCAGAAAGACTTTGGGATCTAGCCAGGCCATAATCTTCAGAGAAGCAGGAGAAGCAGATATATGGCTACAAGCACCCTCATGCACATGAGGGCTGGGTGGGCTGCAAGGGAAAGTCCAAGGTGGGCTGTCCAAGGGAGGGTGCAGAAAGAAAACTGAGCAACAGAACACCTGAAAATACAGGGAGGAAGTGAGCGAGTTCAGAAGTCAGATTGCTCTAAGGAAGGGGAAGAAGGGGAATCTGCTAGTTGGGGTTCTCTAGGGAAACAGAAACAACATCCAATTCCATGTGTGTATATATGTAGAGAGAAATTGATTATAGGGAATTGGTTCACTTGACTGTAGAGGTTGAGAAGTCCCAAGATATGCAGTCAGCAAGCTGGAGACCCAGGAGAGCTGACGGTGTAGCTCCAATTCAAAGCCAAGAAGTCTTGAGAACCAAGAAGAGCAGTGTTTCAGTTCCAGTCCAAAGGTAGGAAAAGAAAAACATCCCAGCTCAGTCAGGCAGAAGGAGTTCCCTCTTACTCAGCCTTTTTGTTCTGTTCAAGACTTCAGCTAATTAGATAAGGGTCACCCACATAAGAAGGGCAATTAGCTTTACTCAGTCTACTGATTCAAATATTAATCTCCTCCAAAACACCCTCATAGACACACTCATAGTAATGTTTGACCAAATATCTGGGCACCTTGTGGCCAGGTCAAGTTGACACAGAAAATTAATCATCATAAGGAGGAAAGTTTCTGGGACCCTTGTGGCCTTGACCTCAAATGAGAAAAAGAGAGGAATTTGAAGTCATGTCTCCTGGGCCTATATGGTTCTCTTTCTACTAATAACTCTGTGATTTATATAAATTAAGATTTTTAACACATATAAATTGTGAAGTACACTAACAAAATGAACCATTTACCTCCCCAACAAATAAGACATATAAATATCTAGATATGCATAACTAAGCACCTAATGTCATATTATGGGGGAAGAAAAACATCACTGTTAATTCTCATATGAAGTTTTAAAAGCTGCAAAAATGGAGCGGCTTTAATATAGACTTTGGGGTCAGACTGTCTCCGAAGTTAATGAAATATTTGTTTAGACATCTTCAGGAAGAGTTTGGAGCCTTTTCATGGAGACCAGCGGTTCACAGCATTAGTTGTCACCTTTCTCCAAGGTAACTCCACAGGTAGCCATGGGATACCACATGGGCCTCCTTCTTATAGCACTACCTGGTGACTGTGCTACTCACATGGTTGCATTGAACAAAACCGGCATCAGTGATCCACTAATAAATGTAAAGTATTGGAAAAACACGAGGCCACATAGCCAACACTTTCTAATTTCTTAATCTTACTATCATTATTACTTACAAATATTAGGCAGAGGAAAAGTGTCTTTACCAAGGATCTACTTTTCTCTAGGAAGGAAAGGCAACTGTCAGAAGACATGTAATATGCCTCATTTGAGGTGGTTGTATGGGTAGGGTGGCTGGGAAGAGAGGAGGACCACATGGTGAAGATGTCTGCAGCAGCAGTGGCCAGCCTCCTGGAAGTCATTGGATTTAAGAGCAATGTGCTTTGCCCCTCTTGTGCAGTCAGTGCAGGCTTTCAGAGCAGCACATGAGCTGGTGGAGACCATACACTCACAAAACATTTGCTGAAAAAACGAATGAATTGAATTATGGAAAATCCCAAAATGTAAATAGCAAATATTTAATTTTCCTTACTTTCTTCCATACTCGCCACCTCAACTCAAACTTAAGGCACTTGGAGCTTGAGAAAGGATCCAGGAGTTTGAAATGCAGGTCCTTTAAGCATTATATTCAACTACAGAGACAACAGAGTCAGGGTTGATTTTCCTGCAACAGTGAAAATGTCCATCATGTCATATTGGTGATCCACTAAGCTATAGCATTTCAAGATTCTCTGGTTTCAAAATGCTACTGTTCTTAAGTAATACTACTTCCTTTTGGCACTGTTTAGAATCTTCTCCTTACCCCCATCTCACCTCACAAATACCTCTGAAAGACACAAGGAGAGGCTGTTTTAGAAAATGCCCTTATCATATGGTAATCATTAGTAGGTTGCCTTATTTTTTAATCACTTTCTTATTTTTAGAGCAGAATTTTCCAAATGGAACCTTGAAAACAGCCACAAAAGACTAAATTGTAATTATTCCTGAAATGGGCAGAAAAGTCAACCAGTAGAGCATCTATCAGTTATCTTTCGCTGTGTAATAAACCATCCCAAGACTTTGTGCCCCTTACTTAGCATGTAAGTGTGCAGGTCAGTACTTTGAACTGAGTTCAGCTGGGCAGTTCTTCTGACCTGGTCCTGCGTGGGCTTCCTGATGGGGCTCATTGATGGGACTGATGAGTCAGCTGGAGTTGGCTGGTTTATGATGGCCTCAAATGGGACAGCTGGGATGATGAGCACCTCTCTCCATGTGGCCTCTCATTCTAGTCTATTCCAGGCTTATTCACATCAGAGGCATGGGGTTCCATGAGCAGCAAGAGAGTAAGTCCCAATACACAAGAGCTTTTCAAATCTCTGCTTGTATCGTATTCGCTACCATCCGTGGACCAGCTCAGAGTCGTTGTGGAAAGGATTACTCAAGGGCGTGGATATGGGGAGGTATGAGCAAATCAGGGGCCATTACTGCAACAACCTATGTTTTAAAATGTGGTCTACAACATATGGGGAGCCAGAAGGCCCAGCTTTGTCACTGTGAAGGCTTCTCATCAGCAACAGAGCTATGACTCAGGAGGGAGCCTGTCCTTCCAGGCACTCACATGTGCCTGGCTCCACACTGCCACCCCCACACCTCCCTTTCCGCCCCTCTGCTCCTCACTGAGTCTCTCCTGTAGCTTCGTCACTGCCTGCTTTTAGATATTTTTCTCTTCAGGCAGCCCTGCCAGTGCCTGGCAAGGATGATAAATGAACTTGACTTCCCCGGCAACGTGACTGTCCACAAACACAGTCTGGAGCATGCACAATGCAGCAGCTTCCACAGCACAATGCAAATGCCGGAATTTGCTGTGGGGTTGGACAGAGGTCATTGCTGCAGAAAAAAGAATACAGTTTGAGATGAGCTTTCTAGGCTATAGACAGCTTTACTTAATTAGAAGAATAAGGAAATAGGTACTCTGCGGTAGTTTCTGGATTGTCTCAACAGACGAAAATGTATAAGTGAAAAAGTTGAATGCAATTAAACAAAATTCACTGTGATTTGGATGTCTGGTTTAGTTCACTCAAATTATATATAAGTAATCAAAGAACCATAAGCACAGCAGAAGCATGGGTTGCTATTATAAATCTGATAAGTGACTTTGATCAAGGAAAGCTTTCTTACCAAACAGGCTCTGAGCTCCCGATTACCTATGGATTTATTTACAGGGAGAAATGAGCTCTTATTAGTCTCATTACTATCTTGCTAGATAAAAAGATCAACTAATCAATGAACAGTGCTGGTTTCACATGGTATGGTAAAGATAAAATAAAACAATACAGGATTCGTCCTTGAAGAGCTGACAAGTAAGCACATCCCATTGGTATAAAAAAGAGAGCAGACAGGTATAATACCAAAAACAATATTAAAACGCAATATTCAACATTGACTAGATACTAGGGCTGTACTAGGCACTTTACATATATTATTTAGTTTAATCCTTAAAGCCAGTGATAACACGGTTATTACCATTTTGAATTGCCAAGGGGGAAAAAGTAGTTCTCTAATAGGATCTGTAAAATGCACAATGTCAGAGGTGAAAAAGTTTGTGTCCTGGCCTGAAACGCAGGCCTGTCTCTAAGCCTTCACTACAATACACTTCCTTTTGTAATACATAAAGAATGCAAAGGAAATATTTCAGTGGCATTCATTCAACCATTGATTGAGTGCTGACTCTGAGCCAACCATGGATGTTGGTTATATGAATAGAACCTCCTTAAGAGGTTCACACTCTAGACAGAAGGACAGACAGAAAGGACAGACGCTGTGTCATCAGCGCAGTGCTGTGTCTGTGGTGGGGGCTTCACATATGGAAGGTGTTAGAAAAGAAACAAAGAGTAGCACAGACCAAAGAGTTTGTTTTTAATACTGACTGCTGCTTTGGCTACTTCTTCCAGCCCTTTCTTCAACACAGACGTAATATCTCCCTCCAGGGAAAGGCTTGGGATTGTCAACCATGTGACAAATGCATTAAACAAGACCAACCCCACAGTTCTTTCTGCTGTTAAAACTGGGAGAAAGAGGCAAGAGAAACTAAAATCAGCCACTTGGGCTATTTTTAAGATATCTTTTAGTTCTAAATTTATTCCAGTTTTAAGAGAACTTTAATGATTCTTGTCTCATTTGAGTTTTTTACTATCTCATGATGTTATCAACACTTTGCAGATAAGAAAATAAACATAGGTTAAAATTCTTAAGATATCTCTGTTAGTTCTCTAGGACTGTTACAACAAAATACCACATTAGGTAGTTTAAATAGCAAAAAGCTATTTTCTTGCAATTCTGGAGGCTGGAATTCAGAGATCAAGGTGTTGGCAGGGTTGTTTTCTCCTGAGGCCTCTCTCTTTGGCTTGCAATGGCCGCCTTCTCACATGTGTCCTCACATGGCTTCTCCTCTGTTCCTGTGCATCCTGGTGCCTCTTTTTGCATCCTAATCTCCTCTTCTTATAAACACACCAGTCAGATTGGATTGGGGCCCACCCCCAACAGCACCATTTTAACTTAAACACCTTTGTAAAGGCCCTATCTCCAAATATGCTCACTTTCTGATTCACTGGGTATTAGGACTTGAACATATGAATTTGAGGAAGGGGGACACAATTTGGCCCATAACAATAGCTCAGATGTAGAGTGTTGGGCCAGGATATAAAACATTTTGGATTCCTTCTAAAGTCATCTACTCACTTGAGCAAATCTCAGTTATCATCTCTTCCCAGCCTTTGTTCTCTGCTTTCCTCTAATCTTGGCCTGCCTGAGATGCAGACTATCCTATCTGTATGTAAAAATGTACCCATTTCATGGCACAGTTGAAATGATGATACTTTTTTGACAAAGTCTTGAATTCTGCAGTTGGAAATAATTCTTCCCTCATGGGAATCACCGTTAGCATTTCCATTCTTTTCCAGGACATTCTATTTCTACTTTGTAGAATAAATACATATTTTATGTCTCTTGTCTAAATTTTTTTTTTTTTTTTTTGAGACAGAGTCTCACTCTGTTGCCCGGAGTAGAGTGCCGTGGCGTCAGCCTAGCTCACAGCAACCTCAAACTCCTGGGCTCAAGCGATGCTACTTCCTCAGCCTCCCGAGTAGCTGGGACTACAGGCATGCGCCACCATGCCCGGCTAATTTTTCCTATATATTTTTAGTTGTCCGATTAATTTCTTTCTATTTTTAGTAGAGACGGGGTCTTGCTCTTGCTCAGGCTGGTCTCGAACTCCTGAGCTCAGAACGATTCGCCCGCCTCGGCCTCCCAGAGTGCTAGGATTACAGGCGTGAGCCACAGCGCCCGGCCTCTTGTCTAAATTTTTTAAGCTCCCAACTCTATCTCCCCATGTCTTTTTGAGTGCACACTCTGAGTGAGGCACAGTCCTAGATGCCAATGTGAACCAGACACATAAGATCTCTTTTCTCTGGAACTTTTGTCCTGGTTTGAAAATAAACAATATGTAAGTCAGTCAACTAGATTATTTTGAATAGCGGCAACTCGGAAGAAGAAAATAAATCAGAGGAAAGGAATAAAGAAAGACTGTGGGGGAGATTGTGGTCCAGTTGACTTGGCCATGAAAGAGCTCTCCTGAGAGGTGAGTTTCAAGGTGAATCTTAAATGATAAGAAACATCAGCCTTGTAAAGATGGGGAAGAGCGTTTCAGACAAAGAAGCAGCAAGTCTGACTATCCTGAGGTGGGAAAAAGCTTGGTACGTTTAAGGACAGAAATGACGTAACTGGAGCAGAGCAAGTGAGAAAGACAGAGACAAAATTTAGCAGGCACCAGGCACCTAGGTGCTGGTGGGCCCCAGCAAGGATGCTGAGCAGTGTTCTTCATGTCACGAGAAGCACCTCTTAGATGGGGTAGATGTTTACTAAATGTCTTCAAACGTGAATTAAATTAAGCCTGCCCAGGATTTGACTATTCTGGTAACTTGGATGAATGAGTCTACATAAAAACACACACAAAAAATCATGGTTAATAGCCTCCTGTGGTCTTTGTTCTAGTTAAAACCTTTATATTTTTACCCAGTGGTAAGTATCTGGATCAAATAATTCTTCGTGTGTTATATTGGAAGTCTTATTTTTTTTGCTAGTGCTAAGTAATTTAACATCATCACATTTTTATTAATTAGCTGAAGATTTTAAGATAATAATATCTTAAGATGGTCATCCTCTTAAGGTAGCAATAAAATATATCCTAAATACCTGATGGCAACTATTGGGTTTCCTCTCTAGTATAAGATGTGAGTGCATGATTTCATGCAAAACTTTTTTTGTAACTGGAATAGCTGATGTGATTATCCATCTTTGGAATTGAAATATCTTTCGTATTTGATGTGACCTTCATTTCAGGCTGGGCTGAAATTCTGTTAGGTAGGGGAAGGTGGATGCAAAAGTACTATTTGGAGGAATAAATAGCAGCATCTTCTCTATTCTCTTAAACACAAGATAAAATATACTATGCAGCAGGTGTAAAGTTCTCTTTGCAGTACAAGTAAAGCTAGAGAAAAATCATTTCCACATTGGAATTGAAATGATTCATCATTTTTCTCTTCCATGAATCTCATGGAAATATTTTGCCCTGAATGTCTTCTCTAAGTAAAGTTACAGGGTTAGTAACGACTAAAAGTCTTAGAAATGAAGCGCATTTGTTCCAAAAATTAGAAACATACCTTCATCCATTCACATGTCCTGAAAGAAGGAAATTTGCACATTATCTGTACTTTATTGTCCTTAACACAGAAATCCTTTTTATTTTTCTTTTTTAGCCGGCAAAGAAAATTGAGATGTGAAAAGCATGAGTTTTAAAGGACATTTGGTTTTAAATTTTCATTTGAATTATTTAAAACATAGACACTAAAGTACATAAAGTGAATTTTTTCATTCTTTTCATTCTTTAATCCCATTACCTCTATTTTCCACAGTTTTACATTTCCGTTTGGATGGAACTGAGGAAGAGTAGGGTGATCTCTTTAATTATGGGTGGTGCTGAAGTAACCAAATCAATTGATCACCATTTGATCTTTCAGGAAGTAAAGATTGTATCATGTAAAAGAGAAACAAACGGGAAATTAGAATATAAAAATACCTAATTGGATTGACAAATTAAGAGCACCTGTGAATAATGGCTACGGCTGGTGCTATTTTTGGTTACTGTTTCCTATATATTGCTACATTTAACAGGCCTGACCCACTTCTTTCTTTTCCTCAATACCTCTGCCATGTACAAACCAGCTTATTTGTTGAAACCACCTGGTCCACGAATGCCCAATTTCCTACCACTGCAGGGTCCTTCTTATTGCTTTAATACTCCAGCCCATGTCTGTGACAGTGAAAGCTAGACATACATCAAATGGTGTCAAATTGAAAACAAGAAAAAGGAAAGGCAAAGCTTGCTGCATACCAAAACCTGTTAAGCTTGAAAATACAATCCTGTACCTTATGTGACTTTGGCACAGGGTCATGATGTGGAGCACCTGTTCACTATACACAGGGGCTCATCATCCTATGGTATCTGCAGCAGGTTAATTGCAACGAAAATGTAAATGTATTTCAAGTGATATTGAATAACAGAAAGCACACAAGCTTTGAGAGAAACTAGGATTAGATCTAGGTTCTACCACACACTAGATGTATAGGACTGCTCAAGTCACTTAATCCTTTGTGGTCTCAATTACTTCATCTATAAATGGTGATAGTGCGTACAGTCTACCAGGGTACTGTGAAGATTTGATAAAATTTAGAGTGTTAAAGTACCTACACAGCATAATGATTCTTCCATTTTTTTCCCTTTGTGATAATTTTGCTCTTGGCCATGCCCAGAAAACATTCTTGTCACCTACCCTCCAGAAAGACACAACAAAGCTAGGGAAGATCAGAGAAAAGCTGTTAGGGGAAGAGAGAGTTCCTGATGGGGTCAAACTAGAAAATTTTTCTGATATTAAAGATTGAGTCTGGAATGGATTATGATATGGATTCGATAGCACAATATAATAAAAACTGAACTTTGAAGAATGCCTTTAAACTTTCAGGAGATAATGCAGGAATGCACAAAATATGCAAAATTTACACAGAAATAAAACATGAATTTAGATAACAGAACAGACAAAGAAATGCAAATAGGTTTTGGAAATGCCAAAATAAATTGATGGATGTTGAATTCATAATGTGAGATGAGATCATTATTAAAGTATAAGTTTCAAAAAGGTAAAATCATGACTCTCATTCAGATATAAAATGAACGTGGTAAATATTTTATTTAATGCATTAGATAAAGAGGGAACCAATAAGATGTAAAACCTAGTTGAAAAAGCATTGTAGAAGCTAAAATTTCTAGGGTAAGATTACTGCTGTGGTTGGTAGAAAATCATTAATGTCTCTTAGAAACTATAATTTTGAAGATATTTACTCCACTGGACTGAAATTATTTGCATCTCTACTGGACAAAAATCTATCAGTTGACCCTTGTTTCTAGGAATTGCATTAATAAAATAATCCAGCTATAGAGAGATTTCTTCTGTCAATGTCTAAACTTCAGATACTATTTTTAGATGCTATAAATTAAGATCATCTGGGATATTTCACTTATTTCTTAAAGCTTTCACTTTATCTCTTAAAGATTTCATTTATCTCTTAAATTTCACTTATCTCTTAAACTTGGGAAGACAACTACCTCTTCCCACAAAATACTCTTGGTCCACTTTTAGTCGGGACTTGCCATGGTTTGAATGTGCCCCCCCAAATTTTGTGTGCTGGAAACTTACTTGCCATTGTAACAGTATTAAGACATACAGCCCTTAAGAGGTGATTAGGTTGTGAGGGCTCTACCCACATGAAGAAATTGTAGGTTAGTTATTGCACTAAAAAGATAGTTTGAACCCCATTTTCTTTCTGTATTGTACGCTCACTTGCCATGTGATGCCATCCACCAAGGGATGACACTTGCTAGATGCTGGCACCATGCTCTTGGACTTCACAGCCTCCAGAACCATGAGCCAAATAAACTTATATTCTTTATAAATTGCTCAATCTGTAGTATTCTGTTACAGAAGGAGGAAATGAGCTAATATAGTATTAGTCACTATTCTTAGCCAAAATGCCTACTGATGATTGTAGGGATAAACTCAGGTACTGGTGACAAATCTGAAAACATCTGGTAAGGATTACTTTGATTATTTGTCTATGTTGCCTAGAAACATCTTTTAAGGATATCAGAGACCCTTAACAATGTTGTTTTAACTATATTAGCTTGATAAGAGTGGGGGCCCCATTTGAAACTTAAGAGTCAATCCTTTAAAATTCATCAAAATATAATTCATCTGAAAGAAACTAACAAAGTAAAGATATGGATATGAAGAAAATGGACATAGATATAGGGATATGGCGTTAAAATAATTTGGGCCATTTTATTACATTTTAACACAAACTGAAAAAGAAAAAAATATCATAGGAAGAAATAAGGAATGAACAAAACACCAAAGCTAGGATAAAAGGATTTGAAAAGCTCCAAGAAAGCATTAGAGCAAAATTTCTTTCACTCTATACAAGTCTGATAGCATAAAAATCTGGGATTCACTACTGCTCTGGTGGTAATAAATTTTATTTATGTTTAAAATAAAAAATAAGCAGGCCTGTAATTTAAGTTGTGCAGAGACATGAAGAATGTTACTGCTTGCTGGGGCATTCTAGGAATGAAAGACTGACTGACAGGTAATAAAACAATATCTTAATCTATCAGGGTTTTAACATCATTTCTGTATTACACGAAACAGGCTAATTCAAAGTGCTCACGTTTCCGAGATCACACAGAATTCCTGGAAAAATTAATTTAGAGAGGCAAGAAACAGGATTTTTTCCCCCAAACAAATAACTTGAATTGACGCTTGCCTTTTTTACTTAGATAAGTTATTTAAATG
Organism: Indri indri; assembly: GCA_004363605.1. Taxonomy (NCBI): domain Eukaryota; kingdom Metazoa; phylum Chordata; class Mammalia; order Primates; family Indriidae; genus Indri; species Indri indri. The sequence goes on from RJWJ010002411.1 coordinate 68,005, forward strand.
GTTATAAATTGAACACTTTCAACTGATTAAAGTCTCTCCATCTTTGTCACCCTGTGCCAGCCAGTGGCGGTGTGATGTGCTTGACAGAATTCGGAAGGAGACAGAACAGCATATGGCAGAACGAGTTTTGAGCCCCATAGAAATTTGCCTCCGTTCCCAGTCCATCTGTGCATTGTGTGGGATCTCTCCCCATAGCATAAAGATGCTGAACTAAAGACAGTAGAAATGTACGATGGGAAAATGCAGAAACAGCTTTGGTGTCATGCTAAGCATTAACAAAACACTTCCGTTCCACAGTGCACATCTTAAACTGAGAAAGATGAGTAGCAGAAGTTTATCTGAGGGCACTCAGTGATTCTTCGAGTTCAGTGCACAAAGAAGGCTTCCTGGATGAAGGCAATGTGAACTGATTGCTGGAATATGTCAATGTTTGGCTGTGGGTTCTGGGGAAGGACGCATTGTATAAATCATTGACCTCGTGGGAAACATAAGAAATACATTCAGGTGGCCAGCGAGTCCTGAGAGGGCTCACGGCAGACTAACAGTGTATTTCTCATGTGCACCTCAATTCAAATAGTTTTGCTGATGGAGGTTGAAAGGAAGAAAAATAAAGCCAATGATTTGTGTTTTATTATGCTAAATGTGCCATTAAGGAACTTTTTATTAGTAGCCCTGTTTCTCCAAAATGTAGGGAAACCTAGGAAAACATTTTATCATTATGTTTTGTTCTCTGTACCTATCCCCTTTCCTCCAACCACACTGAAGGCTCTGATCCCCTCCCCATTTCGATTACTAAATCCCAGGCCACTGCCCTGTGCCTGTTCTCCCAGCACAAAATGGACATGGCCAGAGAAGGGGAGCAGGACAGGAGGCAGGACCTGGAACATGCCAAGCCCATTGCAGCCATTGGCCTCCCTCTTCCTCTACCTCCCCTCTCTGACACACACGTGTGTGCATGCGCACGCACACACACACACACACACACCAGCATGCATTCTTCAGCCCCTCGTGTAGGATCACTTACTGCTGGCTCCATTAGGATCTACCACCAAAGCCAAGAGGCCTGATTAAATTAATTCCACACTGGCCAAGAATTTTTGCTTGGTTTCCAAGCTAGAAATCCTGAGTTCAGTTAGAACTCAGCTAACTCTAACTTAACTCAGTCTTTTTACTATTAGGTTGGAGAACCTGCGGGCGTTTCAGTGACTGCAGGCTGCTACGCAGGACAGAATGAATAGAAAGGCCTGCTTTATGCCCCTCCCCACCCCCACTGGCCACATTGTCTTAGAAGTCAATAAATCTTTTCATTTGTTTTATTTTTTTTTTTCTGAAAAATGCTCCATATTTTCTTCCTGTCTCTTTCTGAAGAATTTCAGAGAAGTAAACCTATAAAAAGAATGTTGAAATGATTTCCATATATTTGGGAACGGTATTTCCAAAATATGTTTGCCTTTACTCACATATTGATTCCTTAGCAAGAGCTTATAATTTTATGTGTGTAGAATTACGTGATGAAAAAAATCCCCTGACTTCTGCCCAAAGCCAGTGTTCAGGGCATGCTACTCAGGAAATCCTCCGGTGATCCCGGGGAAAGGCAGGGGTCTTTGTTCTCAGACGGTGGCCCTACCACATTCTTGCCTCTATCCCAAGCTGTAACAAAGAGTGAGGCTGGAATTTCAAACCTTAAAATTTTTTGCAGGGCCATTTGAAACACACCCAGGTGGAGGAAGAAATGTCTTTTCTGCTGAAATGAGGTAAGGAATACCCCAGGGAGGTCTGGAAAAGAAAGCAAGGCTTGCCCACGTACATGGTGAGGACGGGTAGGAAGTACCTGTCACTCAATATTATAGATTGTCATGATTGCCAACCCACCTAGAGGCACTTGCCAACAGGTTACTACGACAACTATTATTCTTAGAGCTAATAAGTACTGTTGAAAGACCATGGACTTTGACATCAGGTAAACCTAGATTGAAATCTCAACTTTGGTATTGACAATCTGAGTGAACTTCTACAGGTGAAGCCTCTTTGAGTGTTATTTGTGTCTTAGGGTAGAATAACTCTTATCACATGAAAGGACCAAAGGGAGAGAAGAAAACTAGGCCCAGACAGTTCACCTAAGTGGTCACTTCTTCCACTAGGAAAAAAAGTAGAATCAAGTACTAGACTGAGTATCAAGACGCCTTGCACTAAACAAGGCACTCATGAAGGTCACTCCGCCTCTCTAGGTTTCCATTTCACCATCTGCAAAGCAAAGCAAATGAACCATAATGTTCCTTTCAGCCCTGTGCGCCTGTGAATGCAGCTCCTCCATTCCACACACGTTCTTTGTATGGTAGCGGGAGGATGGTCTTTGGGTATTAAAAGGTATTGCAGTGTCAGCATTTCTTCCTGGTCTTCTCTCCCTTTGGTGTGATCCTGGAAAGAGGAATAAGGGCTGATGTAAAGGGAGGGTTTTCTTACCCATGGAAGAGAAGCACAATATCACTTTCTATTCGGCAAAGGTGGAGTTGGGTAGCTGAGCCATGAAGTCCGGTCATCCCTGAGCTCTCATACCTAGAGAATGTTGCTCGTTAGAGCTCAGTCAGGCAGCCCATTATCGCTTTGCTTCAGAAATACGGCATGATCAATGGAACCACCTCCAGCATCTGTAGCCTTGAGGATTTTTGATATGAAACTCTCATAGAATGACACAGCTACAGTTTCTGTTAATGATGCTTCCTGAAAGCTTAAATAATCCATATGCTTGTAGAAGAGGGAACGGAAGCAGTAGGCTGGTAAGTCAATCAGTGCCTTTAACAACGTTTGACCTTGCAGAAGCTAATGGGGCAGTTTTCTATCTATGCAACTTGTTTGCTTTTCCTTGATCATTGTACTCTACTAAATCAGAACATTGCACTCTATTAAGTCAGAACCCAAGGGTATAGTAATTAATCCTTCAAAGACAAGAGACCTTTCGCAATATCACAATCAGTTCCTTGCTTTTGTACATAATTCATTCCTGAAAATGTGTATGAATGCTGAATATAAAAAAGTAGCGATTTTTCTGGGGTGACGTTTCCATACCTATAGCTCTAAAAATACAATAAAATCCCCAAATGTCATCCATTATGTGATTATTTAAAATATTAATAATAAACATTAATAGCAACAATATAAATTAATTTTCCAAAGTAATGCCTTATTTCAATTAAGAGGTGATATCTAGAAGATATACCCTTCCTCAGACTGATTTAAGTAAACGGAAAAAAGATTTGCTGACCCAATTTGTTAGATAACTGAATACATTTTGTTATGCTGAAAAATGTTGCTAAAAAAGGTTAAATACTGGTTTTGTGCTTTGTAGAGAGTAGAATCCTGACCAATATGTCAATGGACATTTACCCTGTATCTGGATCATAGAAATGTTTTATGGCTTGGTTTTTAAATTATTATTTTTATGACTTTGAGAATGTGTTCCCCAAATTTCACATACATTCTTTAGGTTTTGTTCTTTTCCTTCACCAGTGAACAACTAGTCAACTAGTTTAACTCAAATGAACATTAAGTTTAGATTAAACGTGGGCTTCTTTCAATATGCCCTAAGGATTCCTTCTCTTCTTGAATTGAACCAATCTAAGAGAGTCATTGTTAAATTTTCAGGGATTATGTGAGCTGATTGACATCACATTGACAGCTTGAAATCAACTATGGTAAGAATGTTTGCACCATGAGAACTGGTAAATGCTACAAATCAGGGCTTCCTTCCTACTCTCAGAGAGCTATTTGTGGAACATTCACCAGCATACCACTGGTGAGTCCGTTTATCAGACACAGCTAGGATTAGTGATTGGTCTGTTAATAAAAATGTTGATGATGAAAGCGCCAACCTTTGGCATAGAGCTGAGGCCTTTCACTGAATGTGAGTTCACTTTGCTCCCAACCCATATCTTTATTTCCCCACCTATAATTTCCAGTTTCTGTTTTCATTTAAGTTCCTTAAAGTATGGCAAGAACTTAAAAATATAAAGAAAACTGCAAAATCCTTCTAGATTATTTTTCCAGTCTTTCACAGTTGTCTCACTTCACCTAATTTGACATCAGTTTATTTTATGACTTGTCTATATTCTTTTCAGAATTTTCCATTTATTTGCTATCTAAATAATACTCTTTTAACAACCACAGATTGTCAAGTGATATAATATTTAATTAAATTATGCAATTATAACGATAAGGAACATAGACATAAACAGGTTTGTGAACAAACACAACTGATTCTTTGTATGCAGAATCTGAGGTATAGCAGAGGGCAGCCCAGCCCTGAACTGTCAGTGTGCCAGGAGCCTTAGTCAGTACAATTCCCAGGCAGCAGGGAGAGTAATGATTAACCCCATTAATTAATTAAGTGGAGGTCACTTGAAACATCTACTGTATTATCATTACAAACATTTTATGTTTCTGATATTTAATCATCTTTACACAATAAGAATGACAAACTCATAAAATATTTGAATAATAAATTTAAAATTTCTAATACAGACATTTAAAAATCCTTACACAAACACTGATATAATCAAATTGATTGGAAATCAATGCAATTGAATCAAAGGCCACAAGATAATATGAAATGTTTGTGATTTGACTCATAAAAGCCAGAAACTAACATAAGGAAGGCCAGAACTTGGCACAGGAAAGGCAAATTATAAGTGTCAAGGTATCATCGTCACTATCACAGCAACAATGACAACAATCAATTTATTGAGCTCTTATTATGTATCAGTACTGTTATCCTAAAAAGATTTACACTCATTTTCTCTAGGTGCAGACAGATGATGTAAGTTGCCCAGGGACCCTCTGCTGACAGGGACTTGGGTTAGCTCTTGAACTGTGGTAGCTCTGACTACAGAGCTTGGAATCTCACAACACTATGCAGTACAAGCTGTAGACACCAGAAGGTATCAGCAGCCTCTCTCTCCCTACTGTCTTTCAAGTGAGTTTATCTGAGACTGTTCTCTGACCCCACTTGGGCTGGATGTCCCAATTCACTTGTGATGGAGGGAGGATAGGAGAGAAGCAGGGAAGGAGAAGGCATAATTCATAATAGGCCCATTTCCACTGCCCTCACGGTTTTGGTTATCTATGGCTGCATTACAAAGTACCCCACAAGTTAATGGTGCAAACCACGTATTACTATCCCCATGGTTCTGTGGGAAGATTGGCTCAGTTGGGAAGGTCTTACTTGGTGTCCTTCATGCCACTTCTGTCCAATGGTGGCTGGGGCCAAGTCCTCTGAAGGATTGACCAGGATGGATGTCCAAGCTCACCAGACTCACTCACATGGCTGGCAGTTGATGAGACTGTTGGTGCAATTTTTCCCATTCACAAGAGCAGCTCTGAGTGGCCTCTGCATGCGGGTTGGGCTTCCTCAAAGAAAGATGGCTTCAGCATCGTCAGTATTCCTTCCTAGTGGCTCAGTGTCCAGGAAGACAAGGTGGAAGCTGCTGATCCCCCTAAATGCTAGCCTTGGAACTAGCACAGCATCACTTCTTCCATGCTATATTGATCAAGCATTTCAATGGGTATCCCAGATTCAGATGGAGGGGAATTGGGTTCTTCCTCTTGGTGGGCGAAATAGCAAAGAATCTGCCGCCATCTTTAATACTCCATCTCTACCAGTGCTGCCACCCTAAGACCCGCTCAGTGCCGAGGTCACCGGAAGTGCCGAGTGCTACCCAACAGGCTTGAGAGTCTATCCTAATGACTTACACAGAGAGGAAAATTTCCTGTGAGGCATAAGAAAGCCTGTTGTGCTGCTGGACTTTGCCACAATATTTCAAATACATTTTGTCAGAGATCACCTCCTTTTTACCTCAACTTTACATAGGTTTACTACAAAATGAAGAAAATGTACACTTTGAAGAAAAAATTTCTTATTTTAAAAAAAGAAAAATTAGGAAAAAACTTCCAGTAAATACACATTTTGTTTCCCGACTGGCCATAAATTGTCCTAGACAAACATTGCATCCCCAGATTATCTTTAGGCATTCGATTGCTACCTGCAAATTAGTGCCTGCCAAAGACATGCCACTTCTCCCAACTTGAGAGTCCCTGGCAGTTTAACAGGGAACAACTTTCTTTCTCATGTATGAAAAATATTTCTCTGAAATGCATCCACCTCTCAGATAAATCATGGCTATTATGCTTATTTTAATTCTCTTTATAAAAACTCAGTCTTTAATGTCCTGGGACATTTTAATGCTGTGTGTCAAGCTAATGTGCAAAACACATACCCATTATTACCTATTTACTTGCATTATTGTTCTGGCTAAGGTGTAATTTTCCACCAGGCATTTGTTTAGAAATTTGGCAGCACACAGAGAACATTTCCATACTTAAAAAGCATCCAGAATTTAGAATGACATCCAAAGATATTAAGCAAGTGTAGATAATGCTCTCAAACTTCATCAGATATTCATGGTTAATTATAGTCATAATATTTATGTTGCTGTGAAAATTAAGGTTGTGAGCCTCTTGTACACAGGCTAAAAATACAGGCACACAGACTGTGCTGTTGCTTACCCCTTTCATTACCGGAATTTCTCATTGTCATTTAACAGAATGGCAAGCGTGGTGTTCTTTGGCTCCCTAATTCACATTGCGGAGCTGGTATCTCCCTTGATAGACCTGAAAGAACATGTTGAAAGAACCACAAATCCATCTCCCATGGGAGGAGAAGTATGTGATTGGAGGCCCAGTAGCTACCTTTTCTGCAATGAAAATCAGGACACATGGACTGACAAGTCTGAGAATACTTTGGGCAGCCACAAGACAGATTATTTGAAATTCAAAGATTCTTGGAAAATATGAGACATATGGTGATCACATCTGAAGGGAAATAGGATCACATGGTACAGAAAAAGGAAAGGCTAGAGTCATCTCATCTCATCTATTTTCTACTCAACCGTAGTTGAGAATAAAAATGCAATTGTAAATTTACAAGACAGCTATGGAAAAATCTTTCCAAAATGTATCTCTGGTGTTTGTGTCTGTCTCTAAAGACTAGCAATCAAAAGCAATGTTCAAACTTCCCAGATAAACCTATGCTGCTTCTCCCCTCACCTCCTGCTGCCCTCCCCATACCCGACATGCCAGGTCACACAGCATCTGTAATTATCACGCTGTCACACCTCTGGGACTTTTCTTATTTTATTTCTTCTTTTAGCAATGGTCATTTTAGTATGGTCGCTTAGGAAAAGTTCATCTCATCTTTAACAGTACATATCAATATCATCTTCTCTGTTGTTCCTGAGCCTTCTAGAATCTACAAGCTTGTCTTGTTGTGAATTGTGTTGTGCTTCTTGAATCAGAAGAATTCATTCTTTTAATCGATTCTAAAAAATTCTCAACATATATCTCATCATCACCTCTTCCCAATTCTCTCTGGTCTCACCTTGTAAATGTAATTGGATATATATTAATATTTATTCTATTATCCACATCTTTTAATTTCCCTTTCTTGCTTTGTGTCTCTTGGAGTTTTTGTCCTGTTTCCTAAAAAATTCTTCATCTCAGTCCTTCAGTGCTTAAATGTTGTCTTATTTGTTAAGGTCATGCATTCAATTTTAAGTATCAGTGGATGAAATTTTATATTTCAAATCTAATTCTTGTTTTATTTTTTATACCACTTTACTTTCATAAATCTTTCTCTTTTTTCTGTTTTCTTTTCCCCTATAATTTATCAGGCATTTTAATATACCTGTTTAATAATTTGTATCCAACAGTTTCAATGTTATTGATTTTTTGATGATATTTTGAATTTTGAATATAATAAACTATATTCTGTCATTGGTTGTTTTTGCTTAATTTTGATCATATCTCATCTGTTGATCATCTCTTACTTATTTCTTATGATCTCTGCAATTATAAGTTATGAGTTCCCGGGATCCATATTTATGGGAGTCTTCAGCAGCCTGTGTTGAGGGGACACCCTTCCAGAGATCACTTGCTTTGATTTTCCCTGGAACACCTGCTGCTCTCAAACTGTGTCCCTTTTTGGCTCATCTTTTTTTTAGTAATAAATTGTGGTAAAAATGCATAACATAAAATTTACCATCTTAATCATTTTTAAGTATACAGTTCAATAGTATTAAGTATATTTATATTATTGTGAAATAGTTCTCCAGAACTTTTTCATCTTGTAGAACTGAAACTCTATGCCCATGGAACACTTCCCTTCCCCCACTCCTCCCCCCGGGGCCCTGTTAACCAACAGTCTTCTTTCTGTTTCTGTAAGTTTGATTACTTTAGATACGTCACGTAAGTGGAGTCATACCGTTTTGTGAGTGGCTAATTTCACTTGGCATACTGTTATCAAGGTTCATCCATGTTGGCACATGTGTCATAATGTCCCTCTTTTTTAAGGCCAGATAATATTCCATTGTATGCATATACCACGTTTTCTTTATTCATTCATTTATCAATGCACATTTAGGCTGCTTTCACCTTCTGCCTATTGTAAATAGTACTACCATGAACATGGGTGTGCAGACAATCACTTTTTGTTATGTTCTCAGCTCAGGGATTTTTAGCCCCCTGAGGAAGTGAGAACTTCATGAGAGCAGGTAAGTAGTTATAAACTCTCTTGGAAGAATTTTTTCACACAAGAGTTCAGGCCGAACCTGACAAGTTTCATGTTACACCTCTATACTGAGAGATTAATTTTTTTCTAGTTCACCTTTTCTCTGCAGGTGTAACTATCAAAATTTTAGATTTAAATGGTATCGCCATGTTGAACCTCCACTAGGAGTGGTCAGCTTTACCTCCTGTCTTTCTGTGGCAATAAAAAACAAACTTCTTGTTTTCCCAGGTCTGCAATCAACTCCAGGATGATAAACAACTTCCGTCTCCGCCATTCTTTACTTTTTAGCTTTGCTTTAATTTCCAGCATCTGGAGAGTCCCCTTTAGTGTCTTGGGAGCTCCGCTATGTATTTGAGAGGATGTTTGCTATTTTTCACCTATGTTTTGTAACAACTAAAATTTTTTTCTCAAATTATTTCTTATATATTAACTATCTCAGAACTATATAAAAGCTAATAATTTCCCTCTGGATATTTAATACATTTAACATATAATACATATTTACATATATCTTGAAGTCTGGTTTTGACATATTTATTTCTTCCACTGCTCTGTCTGTCAATTTTGGCATCAGTATCACAGTAAGAATTTTTATTTTGTAGCTTTAGAGTACATTTCAATACCTGATGTGGATAATAGAATAAAGATTCTTTTGCCATTAGTCTTTTAAGAGGTATTTTATTTGTTATTCTCTTTGGGTGGTTATTCCAGATAAATTATATGTCTCTTAACCATGTGTTAGTAAAACACCAGATTGATAATTAGTTATGCTGCATGGAAAGTCACATGTTTTATTTTAAAACATCTATAGTTATGTACAGACCAAATTTTTAAAAGAATTTCCATTGACCTACCCAGCTCTCTGATACTGCTTTTCAATCCTTTCTTCTTTTTTGTGAATCACTGTCCCCAAACCAAGTGTTCTTGCAGTCTCATCCTTTTTATCAAAATCTGCCATTAAGAAAGAATCTGACACGAATGATTTGTAATAGCCAACATGTTTTCTCTCCCAGTGGTAGTCGTGAGTTATGCCTTGGCTCAAATTGTAGAATAAAAAGATTCACCTTCAAATATTAGTCAGTAAGTAAGAGAGATTCTTCTGCTATTCTTGAATTTCTGGAATCTTAGCTCCACTCTGCTGGTACCTAAAGTACACCCCAACAGAATGCAGCCTTATTAGCACGGCTGTAAACATTTACTGTTATTATTCATCTGCCTGATTCTTCCCTCTGCCATCTGGAGATTAGACTCCCAAACTTCAACAGAAAAAAAAGCTGTCCTCTGTATCCCTCTTGGAGTCACCCTGAAGCCATGCCTCCTCCATGTAGGATCACGTTGTACAGCCGTGAACGTGTGGCTGCTGCTCCACAACACACCCAGACAAGCCCTGCACTTGGGCCCCACCTCTCCCTCCATGGCTACCCGGTACACAGTCAGCTTTCCTACTCCTTTTTTTTATCCATCACAGATTTTAAAGCCTTTAACATAATCTATTTCCAGATTTTCAGTACAAAAGAGGGAGAGAAAGAGGGAGGGAGAGAAGGAAAGTAGGAAGGAGGGAGGAAGAAAAGAAGGAAGGAAGAATTATTTCATAAAATTACTGAAAAATCTATGGGAACAGGGAATCAATGGAGGATACCAAAGTCTAAGTGGGCTTTCGAGGCAGTTATATCTAGAGAGAGCTTGAAGGTTCAATGGGCAAAGACAATAGCGGAATCTATTCCGTAGCATACTATGAATGTTTAAGAAACAATGTGAGTGGGTTATTCATGTCAAACTTGGAACTCAAAGAAAAAGATTGCAGAAGTGTCAATATTTTCTATTGGTTCCAAAATAATCATGCTTTGAATGGCTGTTTCTGTATACTCAGACTGACCAGGATTTTATAGACTGTCTTGATGTCCATTCGAGGAAGAATTAGGTTTATTAAATGGGGTAGTTGTCCCAGGATTCCAACTCTTTGGCCTCATATATTTTTCCCAGTAAAACAGCCAGCATTTTTTTGAGAAGATGGCCTTCTATTCCATCATTTTTCTTTACTATTTTTAATATCTATGAAAGGAAAGACAAACTTTGCCTTTGAACTATTTCCACATTTTTAAAAATAATACAACATATCAAAACAGAGAATTTTAAGCAAATCCAAACTATGTATTATATAGTTAAGAGTGCAGAAAAAATGTGACTTACTCAGTGGCACACAGCAGAGCTTTAACTTGATATATCCTTTTCCAGTTCTTCATTGTCTGTGCTACCTTACCCTGACCCCATTAAATGTTTTCTCTGGTGGTTTCCAGGGAGCTACTTAATGAAGTGCCACTCTTAAAATTTTCTCTCAACATTCATATGTTTTGTAATTGCCGTAAAATAATACATTCGAGAGAACACTTTTATCTATATGTAAACAGTAATATTTTAAAGTCAGGCATCAAAATATGAATATTAAAATTAGAACATTCCCATATAGTTTTGCTCTTCAAGGTAGGTTCTCGGATAATTGAAGTTGTATTAATAGTTTCTGACTACTCATAAAGTGCCACCTTGGCAAAATAGCAATTTTAGTAATACGACACTACCCTGCTATGATGAATATAAGGAGAATGATTATAAGGTGGTATAATAAACATCTGGAGATGATTTGGGACCAAACAGTAAAGCGTTGATCAAGTAATAGACATATATAATTTTCTGAACCAGAAAGCTACAGAAACTTAATTTTGTAGGGAAGGAAGAGATTCCTGTTCTCATTGACAGATTAATTGATGAGAGATAGTGAAGAAAAAAAATACTGGCCTTCCACTTAGCTACGTCTCTATACAGTAAATGAAAGGATGGTATCAGGGCAGTCATTCTTTTAGGGATACGTTCACAGTTGATGGAGACCCTGCTGCAGTTGATAACTGCGGAAATCATGATGGAAACCAAATAAACTCGCCAACTTGCCAAGAAGTTTTGGTTAATTCAAAGTGCAGTATTAATATTGTTAACAAATATTATCTACAATGCAATGATGAGGTAAATAATTATGATTATTTACTTTGGAAAATTACTGTTCTCACAGGGATTTCTGATATGTAAATTACCCATTCATATTTCTACCCATTTATCTGGACAACTGGCACATCTCTAGTTGATACTGTGTAGACAAATGATTATTCTAGATGATCACTTATTACTAGCCATTGAGATCCAAAATATGATCCTCTCATTTTGTGAGATATAGCTTGATACTAAAAAGATGGCAACGTTGAGTCTCAGCTAACTACATTATATCAGGTCTACTGATGAGGCAATTCTTTGTCTCTGGTACCAATCTTGTTGACAGCAGTTACGTAAGCTCAGATAAAGTGTTTAGCTATTGAAAATCTTTAGGGAATATGAACATATCCAACTCAGCTTTACTTCTATAACTGCTGCAATATAGTCTCAGTCTGTCAAAGTACATCCATCAGTTCCAGGAAAAATGAGAGGGGAAGCAAAAACCTCTCAGCATGAGGGTGTTTTAATTAATGTTGTAAGCCAGAAAATCATGGCCGATTGCAAACCTAAATGTCTAGGAGGCACCTAGATTGACTTTAAAAATTTTATTTAACAATTTGATGAACATCAGGTCTCTCTAAAATTTGAAACATCAAAACATTATATACCCATGCATAATTTAAACACTAATTTATTTTATTTTTGAGGGCAATTTAGGGCAAAAAATAATAATGAAAGTGCAGTTTCAGCAATATTACAGGCTCTGATGAGATAAATCTTTTATGCTCTTTCTATTATAGTAGGGTAATTTATTAATGGATAAACTCATAATGTTTATATTACCAAACTTTATTTCTACAGAGTCAAACAGAGCAACAATATCGGTATTTGTGATGAAATTAATTGTGATTTTCAAGCAATAAATTGGATTTTTTAAAATCTAAAGTATCTTACGTGAGAAAGAACAACCAGGAAGGTGAGTAAGTATCAGCAGTCCATAGGGGTACGTGCAAGTGTTTTGGTGTCTTGCTGCACCACATAAAGCAAAGGAATTAAAATATTTTGAAATCAAGATGTGTATTCTTAGGCATTATGTGCAATGTCTTATACAAAGAGATGATTGATTCATGGGTAATGAATTGGTTTCAGCTGAATTTAATTAATTTAAAGGAAAAATTGTTCCTTTTCTAGTCTTGAATATTTTTATAATCAAGATGGTGACAATAAACAAGAGTTCTTAACATGCATTCCCATTAATGGTTTAAGAAGAACCACAGAGGCCCAATTTCCTACTGCTCATCAGAAGAGCTGAAATGTCTTTTTTTTTTTTCATTATAAGCATTTAAAGCTTAATGATTTAAAGTCAGATACTTAAGAGTGAAAGTCACATCTTCAGTGCATGTTCATACTTGTTTAGTGGTTTCTAAATCTGTGCTTGTAAACAAAATTATTCTTAGTCCTTTGACAACTGCTATTTGTCCTGCAGGAAAATTACTCCCTAAGGAGATGCAAATTGTTTGGTGGTACTTGATGGCTTTGTAGTAATTACCATGCTATCAGATAGCTCAGAATTAAGATAAGCCTTGGCATCAAAATTCCATATGGTTGATTCTAAAATAAGATGCCTAGATGGGCAGAATACTAAATGACATGCATTGAATAAGTAAAGTCCTGGGCCAAGTTCATATCAAACCTGGGGCTTTCACAAATTATATCTGATATCAAACAAAGGTCAGTTGAATGCTTCCAACATTTAATAAATAATTGAGAAAACTGTACTTTCAAAAAAGAGCAGATCTGTAACATTAACTGAAGCACGGTTACTATTACTTTAATTAGGGTAATCTATATGCATACCAATCACAATTTATTATTGTAGGAAATGATAAGAGGAAGAATAAATTAAACATTCTGGAGTTTTCTACATCTAATCAAGGATGGAAACCACAGCACTAAACCAGCCTTTCTCTATGCATGCCTTCACGTCCAGAGATCATTGATTCCCATGTACTCTATCACCCCTTTACAGGGAACATTCCTAACCCTAGCTGTGGAGACTTGATCCGTTACTTGACGTTAATCATTCATTCCTTAAAAGAAGTATTTATTGAGTACATTCCAGGTCCTCTCCTAGCTGTTCCTTGCGTTATATCAACAAACAGGAGGGGAAATAGCTCTTCTTCGGTTTTTATGTTTGTTTGTTTTTACTTTTTATTGTCAAATAATTTCAGAGTAATGGGAACATTGGAAAGTTAGTACAAAGAATTATCTTGCATACTTTTTAACCAGATTACCCATTATATATTAATTATACATGCATTATCATTTTTTTCTCTTTATATAATTTATATAATTTAACAATATATTGAAATATATAATTATATTTGTGCCCTTATGCAGAAAATATTTGTGTTAGATAAGCCTCATTTAGGTATGAGTTGCAGTGCCGTTGGCCATGAGTTCAATTTTCATGACTCAACAATATGTATCAAATAATGTGTGTTTAAACAGAAAAACACATAAAACAAGGTAATGCACTGATTGGTGCTATGGTATGAATGTGTCACCTCCAAAATACAGGTTGAAATTTAATCTCCATTGTGATGGTATTAAGAGGTGGGGGCTTTGGGGAAGTAATTAAGTCATGAGGGCTCTGCCCTGATGAATGGATTATTGCCTTACAAAAGGGTTGGAGGCAACAAGTGTAGTTCCCTTTTGCCTTTTGCTTTTTCATTCTGCTATGTGAGGTGAGGTCACGTGTTTGTTCCCTCTGGAGGATGCAGTAATAAAGTGCTATCTTAGAAGCAGAGAGTAACCCTAATCAGAGATTGAAACTGCTAGTGCCTTGATCTTGGACTTCCCAGCCTCCAAAACAGTGAGAAAGTAAGTTTTGTTCTTCATAAATTACCCAGTCTCAAGGCATTTTGTTATAGTAGCACAAACAGACTAAGACAATCAGTTAATGAAAATGTGTGATCAGAGGCTCATAGGAAGCTAACCCTGTATTTCCCCTAGAAGCAATGGCTCAGTATTCACCAAATTAGTGTTTTTAGCAACTTTATAGAATGCAACTGCAGTGAAAAACAAGCATTAACTGTAAGTTACAGTCATGAGATCCCCTTATTTTAAAATACTTTAGTGTACCTTCCCTAAAATTTTGTGTGTTCTATTATATAACTGCAGTACATTTATCAAAATCAAATCATTATAATTAATATAGTGCATTTATATAATTTACAGATTTTATTCAGATTTGCCCAGTTGTTTCACTGATGTCTATAAGAGCAAAATAAAAATATACTTTTCCTAGTCCAGCTCAGCGTCATACATTGCATTTATTTACCCAGTTCTGTTAGTTTCCTTTAATCTAGAACAGTTTCTCAATCTTCATGACCTTGACATTTTTTAAGAAGTCTAGCCAGTTAGTTTGCAGAATATCAGTCAATTTGCGTGCATTTGATATTTCCTTATGATTAGATTAGGAGGTTTTAGCAGAAATAACACAGAAGTGATATAGTGTCTTCAGTGCATCATATAAGGATCTACATGGCATATCTATTTGTTCTACTGCTTGGTTGTTTGGTTAATGTAGTGTCTTTCAGGTCTATCCACTGAAAAGTGACTATATTTCTATGTGTAATTAAGCAATGTCTTCCAAGGAAAGCCTCCAATAATCATGAAATTAATATCATAGGAAAAAGAAAGATGAAAAAATAAAGAAGTTAATTTTAGGCACTGATAGTCTGTGAAAAAAAGAAAATAAGGTAGTATAAAAGAAAATATGTGTATTCAAGGATGAAAAGCTCCTTTTTCTTTTAAACATGTAGTTTAACATAAAGTCTGTGTTTAATAGGTAGTACATTTACATGGTTCAAAATTCAAAACAGCAACTTTGAATTTTGGGGAGCGTGGCAGCAACAGTGTAGCTTTTAGTCTACTTAAATTTCCACATAAAAGTAAAGCAACTAAGATAGTGAAACCCCAAATCCATGGCAGACATCTACAAATGTCTAGGTGACAAACTACACTCATGAACTCCCAAAGATGAGCAGGTAAGAACCAAACACTGACAGATAAACACTTGTACAATATCAGCATCTTCACAGGAGAAAGCAGAGGAAATCAACGTAACATCTGATGGACCTGATAGCACCAAAATAAACCCTCATGGCAAAGCTCAGGGAGCCAATTTGAGAACAGAAGCTGAAACTAGGAGGGATTTCACACACTTCAATAGCAGATGCACTCAAGAGGTCTGCAGTGAAATTTGAAAGGGCTATAGTTTTGAATTCTTAAAACTAAAGAGCCAAAGCTTCATTCAACAACAAAGCAACATGAAGGGGAATAATTGGTGCAAGGAGATTTGAAATTAAGCAGTACTGGGATAAGAGACACTAAACAAAAATAGGTCCAAATGAAATTGGGAAAAGAGAGAGATTTTAGAAACAATAGAAGAAAGAGCTCTAGAATATGATGTTGAAATAATACCCTGAACCATTCTTTCCTCCTAAAAGTTTAGGGAAAATGATTTTATATAAAATTAAGTAACAGAATAAATGAAGTCAAACTCCATATAAAAATTATGAGGCTAAAGACAATAGAATTAGAATATCAGACATACTGAACATTTTTAAGTGCAGAAAAATATGGCACGAAAAGATGAAAACTATAACCTAATATTTTAAAAGCAAGCTAAAAGACATTAAGAAAATTACATATGATATAAAGAACAAAATTAGCTAGAATTAGAATTGACTTAGAGTGTAGTGGTAGAAATCAGAAAAAAATTAAAAAGAAAAAAAAGCATTTCAGAAATGAGGACTAAACTAGAAGGAACATAAAAGCAAGTAAACACAACAGATAATATTTCAAAAATATAAGGAAAAAAGAACTATTTTAAAAATTCAAAATGAAATGATGAGAACGGTTTACCAAAATGGGTAAAATATAGAAGACAAAGAAGATCCAAATATTAATACATATAATAAGATAACACAAGTTGGGGATGGGGTGGAATAAAAGTAAGATTACAGAATAAATATTAAGACAAGAATTTAAGAAAACTTTTTTGAAATACAAAAATGATTTGAAATTACATATCAAAAGGGCATAGTACATACTTTACAATACTGAAACAAAATCACCAACCCTGAGATATTCCTAAAAAAACTTAGCGGAATTTAAAGACAAAGAAAAAGACATTTTGGCCATTCAAACAAAAACACCAAGCCATTTATACAGGGAAAGAAACTCAGATTATCAGACTTTTTGGTAGAATAAGAATCAAGTAAAATATTTAAAATAATGTAAAATAATATTTAAAATAATGTAAGATAAGCATGTTTTATTCAGTAAAACTGACTTTTGAGTATAAAGTCTATAGTATAAATTGTCATAGCAATACAAGAACTAAGGATATTGTTCTTAGGATTCCTTTGCAAAACTTCTACTGTATAGAACTAGCTTCAGGCAAAAGTAAGTGCAGGGACATAAGGACTAGTAATGAGCATTAAAAATACATTCACTTACAAAATGAAAACAAAATGAGTAGAGAATGTGATATATATTCTCTGACAGTGAAGATGCAATTAAGCTATAAAATAATGGGTAGAATATATGCAAAAAGTGTTTCAACTATATTCAGTAATAAATATTAGTGCTGGTATTGGCATTGTTATTCCGAAAATGTTGTATATTGAATGTGGGTAAAGCAAGTAAACCATTATGTGATATTTTAATTCTTTATCCCCAATGTTCTTGAGAACTAGGATGCTTGGTGTGGGAAAAGGCAATACAGATTTAAGATAAAAGAGGTTAAGTAAAACCACTGTAGTCTTGAGAATAAATCGGAGGTTTCTTATGTTAAGTATGTTTTCCTCTAGCTACGTGCATTGAAAAACCTTGAAAACAATGACCAACCCAGTAGCAATAAGTATGTCTGGCACACAGATTTTGTTCCTGAAATACCATTTCCCACTAAGAGAAACCAGAACTTCCTGGAGAAATGAATGAGTCCAGATTTTGGGCAGGAAATGTACAAAATAAGCATGGAACATCTTCTTATAATGTACAACAAAGAATGCATCAAAAATTATTAGAGCTGTGCCTAAAGGGCTCAGAAAAAAAGCTGAAGATGTTTTCACTGGTCAAAGACGTGGCAATTTGAGCTTTCAAATGGATTTTAACTGTAATAGAGAGAAATACATAAAATATGTTTAAATATATGACAAGTTATGTTTAATATACAAGTAGTTCATAAGTAGTTTAAAAATCTGCTGATTCCCTTTGTAGCTCATGGAACTTGTGTTCTAGTTGGGGGAGATACTATCTTTACACTTGCTCTCATCAAAAGAGGCCTAGGGACCAGGCCTGAGGTTCCTCTGTCCTTCTCCTTTGAGTCTCTCCAGGTAGCTTAATTGGGAAAGAAAGTCCTGAGTAAAATAAATTAACCTAGGGGAGAAGTGACGCCCCACAGAACAGATATTACTCTGGAGGGAAAAGAAAAGGGATGTGGGGTTGCAGATATGCCCTTAGATAACGCAGCAGGAGTGGCTGCCCTGGGCTCTGAACTTGTGAATGGGACCTGAGGGGACGTTGGACTTACTCTGCTTCAGGGAACATTATTAAAACACGATTTTGAAATTAATGCTTTTAACAATACCCCAAGTGGCCATGGTTCTGTGGATTGGAGCAACTTGCCCTGGGACAGAGACATGGTCAGAATCCGGAGGAAGGGCTGAGCCTGCTCCTTTCACTGCCTACTTTTCCCTCTACCTTCTACTTTTGCTTCACTTCACACCCATCCCAACGGTCTTTATCCTTCATTGTAAGGCAACTTCATGAGGGACCTCTGGACATAAATTGGGGCTCAATCCTGATTACAGGTAAAATTGAGATGAGCGATATACATGATCCTTGGTGCCATGATGGTTTCTTTTTCAGTTTCTCTTTGATTCAAGTTTTAATGCAGTTATGTCTCTATGTGAAGATCTTAATGCATGCATCAGGTTTCTAAAATACCAAAATAATGGCATGAAATCAACGAAAATGCCAATATTTCAGTACTAAAATTAGCACAATATGCAAAATACTGAAAAGTTGTATCACAAACGCAAGGAATGAAAACATTAAATTTGAAAATTATCTGCACTGGTACAAGAGATCTGCCAAAATACAGAAATGTTTATAGAAAACAGAAGTTATGTTTGGAAAGAACTATTTACCATTTATTGTATGACCTTGGAAGAAATATTCCACGAAGCCCAAGAAGAACTTGGAGACTATGGTGGCATAGAAACCAAACAAGATGAAAATGATAAGATGGAAATGAAATTCAATAGTGTTATGCAGTATTATGCAGAAAGTTCAGATGGAAGGACTGGAAAGAAAACTTTAGGTTGAGTGAATGAGAGGCCACTAGTGAGAGATGAATAAGTGATTGCAATCCATGGGTAGGACAGCTTCCAAGTAACGGAATCAAGGAGTGATTGGGTGGTGTGAAAATAACAGTAATACCTGTGGAACACTCTTCCATGATACCTGAGGGCACAAGTAAACAGATATAGAATGATGTGTTGGGGGAAAAAAAGCTATGAGATAATGTTTCTGACATAGAGGAGAGATGAACCCATTCTAGATGAAAGGAAAGAAGATTACAGAGGATGAGAGTTTCAAAATTTGAAATGATACAATGTTGATGGATCAAGATACTTAGAGAGAAAGGAAGAAATGGATGAAAAGCAGACATGAATATCTGGCCTTGGGACCAATGTCTCTGCTTCAAAGTGCAGTACCACTTTAAAAATACCATCTAAAATGTAGAAGTTCTTGACTTCGTATTCCCACTTGGTAGCATAACAGTGCTGTTCCTGATACAGTGACAGTCATAAAAAAGCACACAACATGACTGTCCTCTAGTCGCTTACGAGCTATGTGGGAGAAAGGATAACAGATAATAATGACGATAGTTAACATTGCTTGAATTCCTATGTCAGACATTCAGCTAAGCTCTTAACATACAATATTTTATTAAATGAGTACTCTACCTTATAAGATAGTTACTGACCTGAGATACGAAGTGTGAGAAACTCATCCAAGGTCACATACCAAATGGTAGAAATGAAATTTAAACCCAGTTCTGTCTGAATCCAAAACTAGATGCGGCATTCTATCTGCTAACACTACAGAGACTATGATTAAAGACCAAGTTATGTTTGATACATTGTATTTGTGCTGTAGGATTGAGCGAATAAAGATCATTATGGACAGGGTTTTTAGCAAAACCTTGTAAAGCCATTGATTGCTGCTTTCTTATTTGATGGACTTTGATGACTAGCATGGACATGTTCGGAGTAGTGCCTTGGCCAAAAATGTAACTGTGACCATGGACGGATGACAGAAGTTTGCCTGAAGCAGTGCATGAAATGTGTTTATTAGTCAGAATCCTGTAGGTCAGAAACTCCAATGTTGGGCAGCTCTCTTGCTGAATGTATTTCTGGCTTTGCTTCTTAAAAGGGGCACACACAGGGGCACAGAGCTCTTAGATCCCAGGCCACACAGTCATGGGAGCAGTGGGGAGAGCAGGAAGGGCAAATCAAGTTTAGGGTACCCAAAAGAATGATTAAAAAATAGCTCTTCTCAAGACAAAGAAAACTGGGAAGACTGGGAGGCCACGGTCCAGTAATACTTGATATCTAACTGTCCCAGTGTCATATACAATGGCCCTAAGCCCTCTACTTGCTTGATCTCTCTGCAGTGGACATTAAAACTTCTTTGCTTATGCCAAACATCCTGCCTCTCTGTTATTTTTTAAATGAAAGACATTTCTTCTGCTGCCCGCAATAGCACAGATCTATTTTCATTGCCTAAGAGTTAAATTTCTTTATTCCAATGTGATGCAGTAAGGTTTTCCATCCATATGGGTCTTTACATCTCTTTTGTTAAACTTCACAAAAACAAAGCCTGGCATTTCTACTTTCTTATAACTTCCCATTTCTTTTCAGCAACTTGAAACCCGATCTCTCAAAGCCAAGAGAGAGGAAGTAAAGTGAAGTGTTCTTCCATTCACTCTTACCTGCAGGTTACCTTTCCTATCCACTCAGGATGCTCCTGGAGGGCTGGGATCAGTGATTGCTCTTTCTTTAATTGAGATTCTTAATTCCAGGAGTGACATGAGAAAGATGTCCCTCCCTTGATCTGTCCACAGAAATACCAATTTAACAATAATATATGAACGAAAATACCTTTATGAGTAGTTCGTAATTTGCAATACTCCAGATGAGCACAAAAAAGAGAACAGCCAACATTGAAATGGGTAAAAGGAGCAATTTCATTTTACACTAACCCCTCCTGCAAGCCAACACAGCTTAGTACCAGGAGAGATCACCTTGGCCTGTAACTTCTCCTTCAGGGGGAAAGAGAGAGTGGAGCGTGTCTTCAATTTTTCTGGCCTTTCAACATACTGCTCAAGGAGTCAGTTTCTGCCTCATCCCACACAGAATGCTGAGAGAACTAACGTAACTTAGATGCCTTAGGGCAATTAAGAACAAAGTAAAAAGGGCAGGGGGTTGCTGCCCCTGGCAAAGCTCTGGTGATAGAGAGAAGCTGCAGAACCTGAAGTTTCTCCCACAGGAGGGAAGGAGAGGAATAGAGCATGCCTCCAATGTCTACGGCCTTGCAGTGCACTGTTCAGAGGTCTGTTTCCACTTTGCCTCATTTGAAATACTCACAGAACTAGCATAAAATGAACATGTGGGGGCAGTTAAGAACAAAGAAAAAGAGGCAGACAGCTTACTGTGGCCAGCACAGCTCTGTGAAATTGAGGGAAGGCACAGAATCTGACTTCTCCAGGAGAGAGAGAGGAGGGACACATGTCTTCAACACTCCTGGCCTTTTGGTGCACTGACCAAGGAGTTGGTTTCTGTCTTACCTCATCTGAGTGCCAACAGAATTCTTCTAATCTTGCAGGGGCTGCTAAGAACGAAGGAAAAAGGGCAGGTGACCTGGTATACACAACTCAAAAAGATTGGAAGAAGGGTGAGAAGCAGAAGTATGCCTCTTAACATTCCAGACTGTGGTAGAGAAGTCAGACACCCGAAGGAGCAAGATAAAGTTTAGAGCATACATAAGCAAAGTAGAGAATAGGAAAAAATCAAATCAATGAAACTGAGTTGTTTTCTAAGAACTGATAAGCAAAATTGAAAAATTCTTAGCTGCACTATAAAAAATGAGAAGACTCAAATAAATAAAGTCAGAAATGAAAGAGAGGCATTACAACTGATGCCACGGAAACAAAAAGGATCATAAGAGACTACTATGAACAATTATACTCCAGCAAATGGATAACCTACTACAGATAGATAAATTCCTAGAAATACACAATCCACTGAGACTGACTCATGAAGAAACAGAAAATCTGAACAGATAAATGATGAATAATGACATTAAATCAGTAATAAAAAACCTCCCACCAAAGACAAGTCCAAGAACAGATAGCTTCACTGGTGAATTCTACCAAATATTTAAAGAAGAATTTACAAAAATTCTTCTTAAACTCTTTCAAAAATGTGAAAAAGAGAAACATTTTATGAGGCAAGTATCACCTTCATACCAAGGCCAGACAGACACTACAAGAAAAGAAAATTACAAACCATTAATCCTGATGAACATGGAGGCAAAAATCGTCAACAAAATACCGCAAACCACATTCAACAGCACATTAAAAGGATTACACAACATGATCAAATGCACTTATCTTTCGGATGCAAAAATATTTCAACATATGCAAGTAAACAAATGCAATACAGTAACAGAATGAAGTATAAATATCCATGGTCATTTCAATAAAAGCAGGAAAAGCATTTGATGAAATTCAACATTCTTTCATGATAAAAACTTTAAACAAACTAGGTATAGAAGGAATTTACTGCAACAGAATAAAGGCCATATATGAAAACCCCACAGTGAGCAACTTACTCAATGGTGAAAAACTGAATGCCTTTTCTCTAAGATTATGAACAAAGCAAGGCTGTACACTCTCATCACTCCAATTCAACATAGTACTGGAAGTTCTACCCAGAGCAATTAAGTAAGGAAAAAGAAATTAAAAGCTTCCAAATTGAGAAGGAAAAAGTACAATTAGCATTGTTTGCAGATGACATGATCTTATATGTAGTACAAACTAAAGACTCCATTAAAACAAAATCTGCTAGAACCAATAAATGAATTCAGCAAATATGTAGGATACAAAACCAACATACAAAAATCAGGTGTTTCTATGCACTAACAACAAACTATCTGAAAAATAAATTAAGAAAAGTATCCCATTTACAATAGCATCAAAAGAATAAAATACTTTGGAATGAACTTAAGGTGGTGAAAGATTTATACACTGGAAACTATATAACATTGATGAAATTAAAGAAGATACAAATAAATGGAAAGATATGCCATGTTTGTGGATTAGAAAACTCAACATTGTTAAAATGTTCATAGTGCCCAAAGTGTTCTACAGATTTAATACAACCCCTAAGAAAATCCCAATGTCATTTTTTACAGAAATAAAAAATAAAAAACCTTAAAAATCACATGGAACCACAAAACATTCAAAGATATCCAATGCAATGTTGAGAAAGAATGAAGCTGGAGGCACCACACTTGCTGATATCAAAATATGTTACAAACCTAAAATAACTAAAATAGTATGGTACTGGCATAAAGGCAGACATCTAGACCAATGGAAGAAAATAAGGAGTCCAGAAATAAACTCATGTGTCTCTATTCATTTTGTGCCAGTAAAGCAGAATACCACTGACTGGGTAATTCATAATGAACAGAAATTTATTGGCTAACAGTTCTGGAGGTCTGGAAGTCCAATACGAAGGTGCTAGCATGTGGTGAGGGCCTTCTTGCTGTGTCGCCACATGGTGGAAGGTGAGAAGGTGAGAGAGCAAGAGAAGAGCAAACTTCCTCCATTGAGCTTCCTACAATGACATTAGTGCATTCATGAGCGTCGAGTTGATGTTTAGGTGGATGACCCAAACATCTCCACTTAGGCCCCACCTACCTCCCAAGACTATTGCATTGGAGATCAAGTTTCCATATGAGTTTTAGAGGGAACAAAACATTGAAACCATAGCACCAAGTATACAGATGATCCCCAACTTAAAATTTGAGTTACAATTTCAACTTTGTGATGGTGCAAAAGTGATATGCATTCAGTAGAAACCATACTTCAAGTACCCACACAACCATTCTGTTTTTCATTTTCAGTATGGTAGTTAAATTACATGAGATATTCAACATTTTATTTAAAAATAGGTTTTGTGTTAGATGATTTTGCCCAATTGTAGGCTAATGTAGATATTTTGAGCATGTTTAAGGTGGGCTAGGCTAAGGTATGATGTCCCATAGGTTAGGTGTATTAAATTAATTTTTGACTCATGATATTTTCAACTTACAATGGGTTTACTAGGATGTAGCCCGATCATAAGTTGAGGAGCATCTATATTGGATTGACATCTTCAACAAGGGTGACAAAAATACACAATGGGAAAAAGATAGTTTTGTCAACAAATGTTGTTAGGGAAACTGGATACTCACATGCAAAAGGATGAAAAACAGACCCTTATCTGACACCACACATAAAATAAACTAAACATGGATTTAAGATTTAAATATTAGGCCTGAATCCATAAAACTTCTCAAAGAAAACTTAGGGGAAAAGTTTCATGACATTGGTCTATCTAGGCAATGATTTCATGGATATGACACCTAACGCACCAACAACAGAAGCGAGGATAAACAAGTGGCATTATGTCAAACCTACAAGCTCCTGCACAGCAAAGGAAACAATCAGCAGAATGAAAAGTTAACCTATGGAATGGGAGAAAATATTTGCAAATCACATCTCTGACAAGGGGTTAATATTCAAAATTTATAAAGAACTCCTACAATTTAATAGTAAAAGACCCAAATAATCTGATTAAAGAATGGACAAAGGACTTGAATAGACATTTCTCCAAAGAAGACATGCAGATGGCCAACAGGTACGTGGGAACGTGTTTGGCATCACTAATTATCAGGAAAATGAATATTAATGCCACAATGATATATCAAAAAACCAAAAGATTATCAAAAAACATGAGATAACAGGTACTGCTGAGGATATGGAGAAATTAAAACCCTTGTACACCGTTAATGAGAATTACATTGTTGATGAGAATGTAAATTGGTGCAGCCACTATCAAAAAACAGTATAGAGGTTCCTCGAAATAATTAAAAATTAAATTACCATATAATCCAGCCATCCAAACTCTGGGTATGTATGAAAAGAATTGAAATCAGGATCTCAAAGGGATATTAATACTCCATGTTCATTGCAGCATTATTCACAATAAACAAGATATGGAAACAACCTAGGTGTCCATTAATGTATGAATGGATACAGAAAACATGGTACATGCATAGAATAGAATATTATCCAGCCTTAAAGAAGAAGGAAATCTTGTTCAATGAGACAATATGCATGAACTGGAAGGACATTATGCTAAGTGAAATTAGCCGGTCACAGAAGGATAAATACTGCATGATTCTACTTAAATGAGGTGTCTAAAACAGTCAAACTCATAGAAACAAAGAGTGGAATGGTTGCTTACTAGAGGCTGAAGGAAAGGGGAAATGAGGAGTTGCTGCTTGGCGAGTTTTAGTCATACAAGATGAATTAGTTCTAGAATCTGCTATACAACATCATGTCTACAGTTGACAATACTTTATCATACACTTAAAATTTCAAGAGTATAGATCTCATAAATGTTCTTATTAAAATTTTTTTAAAAGAATTTTAATCCTGGTGCTCCAGGGCCTAAGTCTCAGTATGAAGTTTCTTGAGTTCCTTTCTTCCAAGAAGTCTTGAGCATGATCACACAGAGAGAACCCCTGCAGAGTGCCCTAGGTAAAGTGCAAATAATTCTGCCTCCCCGCTCCAGGAGACTCTTGATTTAGCTCTATAGAGTATCAGCCAACCCATGTGCACAGACTGGATGGGTGCGCACTAGGGAGACTGACGCTTTATGAAGTGGTAGATATATCAAGTTGTGCAGAAGCACAGTCTTGGCTGCCCTGCTCCACTTTAGGTAACAGCCCAGTATCAAAGGTTCGCCTGGCCATTCTCCCTGCCTTGGAGATAAGAAATCTAGAAATAGTTACAACTCTGCACCTTCCTCACTGACTTGCCTTTGATCTCCCACCTAAACAACAGAACTAATAATAACACCACTGTTTAGAAAAGTGCATAACATTACTAGAGCCTAAATTCTTAGAGCAATGCATGTTTCCACAGGTCTAACTGTTAATAGATTGACAGGGCGCATAGACTCCAAACATAACTTAATAAATGGAGTCACTGACCATGTCCCTTGTCTCAGCAGAAGCTGGAGATTTTATATATATATATATATATATATATATATATATATATATATATATATATATATATATATATATATATATATCTTCTGTGCAAGGATAATCAAATCAGGGGCTGATGCAGGGGATGTGGAAAGTGTGCTTGATCCTGCATCAACAGGAAGAACATTACTCATTGTGACAAACTGTCTTCTCCCTAGGAGGTGATAATGCAGCTATTATTACTTTTTACAATTTAGCCAAGAACCGCTAACACGGATTTTTATTCAAGAATTTAAACAAATTCAAGATAATGGAGCAGACTAATAGACCAAATTGTACATGCAGTCAATACAATCTTACTCAGATAGAGAACTTACATTATGCTTCCTGACGTTAGGTGATATATTGGGGTAATGAAATTTTTCGTCCTTGCTTTTTCTATTTTAAGAATATTGCTGTTATTTTGCATTTCTGGGACTCTGTACTCATGTAACAGAATCTGTGAGAATTACAAAAGGACTTCATGAATGCTAGGTCCTTGCTGGTATAATTTAAATTTAAATAAAAATACACGGGGTCATTTTCATTTAACAAACTGGCCTTAACCAAAAGTTTCATTTTCCATTTCCCTTCGATATTTCCTCTCCTAACCTCATACAAAACCAGAAATGAGAAGAGATATGCATTTAAATCTTAACTTCCATTAAAATGGGTAGTGAGGCTGTGGAGAATTTTTGTGTGTGTGTTTTGGGGTTGAGGGATATTTATGGGTTTGTTTAAAATTTGTATTGAAGAAGAAAAATGAAAACACAAGAAACAAAGATAGCAATGAGAACACGTAGCTAGAATCAAGAACTTTTTGCACCATCACTAATAAATATTTAATGAATACACAGACATGCACACTATTTAAATGTTTTTCTTTTGTTTTAAAATTGAAACCAAATGTTAAATACTTTAAAAATGAAAATGGAAATAATTCTCCTTAAAGAAACTTAAAAAAAAAAAAAACTTCAGATGTTATCAACAGAAAATACTGTTACTTCCTGATGACAAAATGTCTTCAACTTTTTCAAAGCAATTTTAACCTATATAATCTTATTTTATTTCTGTAACTCCCTGGCAGATAGGTAAAATATTATTAGCTGCTTTTGGCCTTCAAGGGACTAAGGCTATGAGAAGAGAGGGTACACTAGTATTTATTGAGGTACCATTATTTTTACTAGCTATATATATGGAATCTCTTTTAATTTTCAAAACCAGCCTATAAAGTAGGTATTATTGTTCTGATTTCAGGCAAGGAACCTGAGGTCTAGAAATCTTAAATTATTTGCCCAATATCATGTAGCTAGTAGGTGTTGCCAACAAGATTTAAAACCCAGGTCAGTGTAATTCCAAAATCCTTGTGCCAGGTTGTCTATGTTAAATGTTAAATTCCATATCACAGAAGGGGATAAAGTACTTACCTGAATATCCATAAAAGAATTCATATTTCCTGAATCCTGGCACCATGCAGAGGTAGAGAAAATAAGAACCCAATATAATAAAATACTTTGGCAAAGATTTTGTCTCAGATTTAAACTTTGGTAACTTTCAAGCAGCTAATAAATTCAGTTTTAATTATGAGTGGTTATAGAGTTTTGAGGGGTTTTATATTTGAGTCTTAATGAGGGAGTGAGACTGATCAAAAATTACAGAAGGACTATTATAACTTCAATTTTGTGTAAGTCTAAAACAGTGTTTCCCAAACTCTAGTGAGCATCAGACTCATCTGGGAAGCTTATTAAAGATATAGATGCTATAAATTGGCTTGTAGGAATTTAGCCCAAGGTAGCATTTCCTGAATTGTGATGTGAGGAACTAAAATATGATCTAGGAAAAGAGGGCTCCATGGACAAATAAGTGTGGGAAATGGCACTTTGTGTAAATCCTGCAAGTTGGTTTTATATTCTAATGAGCTTCAGATTTGTGCATTGAGCAGGAAGGACTATCTATAGATGTAGGGTCCTATAGCGAGGATGGCTCTAGGAGGGCAGGATCCTAGGGGTTTAGCATCTATGAGCTGTGCTGAAAAGGAAAACCTGCAACCAGCAAGCTAAAACAAGATCAGAGGCTGAAGAATTTCATTTCTGCATTAGATCGAAAGGGTTTAACCAGAGGCAAAAATGAAGGCTGGGTCAAGAGGTGGAGAGAAGGTAGGAACAAGGAGTAAGGTAGGTGAAGCTGAGTGGTTCAGGCTTTAATCTGGGAGTTGTATTTTCTGTGCTTTAACGTGTGTGCTTGCTACCCATCTGTGAGTGTAGTAGACAGCCAGGGAGGCCACGTGTGTCCACTGGCTCAGACACTGCCCACACTTCCAAGTCTGCCTGTGGTTCTTCCTACCAGAGACAGCTTTCCCTGGCTATCCTAACCTCTCCAGAGACCTGTTTTTTTTAAGCATTATTACATTTAACTTTTCTAATTTTCCCCTTCTTACTTGATTTCAATTTGTCTGATACTGGTCAATAATCCATTCATGTGTTCCTTTCTCATCAATTACACTGTAATTTTTTGAGGGTAGAAATCATATCTTATACTTCTCAGTGACCCCATAATGCTTAGGAGGAAGACCGCAAGACTTTTTGGTTATCAAGTGCCTTGTAATAAACCAACGCAACACTTAGTGACTTAAAGCACCAACTGTTTCATCCTTCTATGGGTTGACTGGGTGGTTTTTCTGTGGGGGGTTCTTGGACGGCCACAGGATCAAAATGGATTGTAGGATCACTCACACAGTTGGTGCTAGCAGGGCTGGCTTTGTGGGCACATGTATGATCTGTGTAGTCGCACAGGGCCTCATGCTCAGAAGGGCACCACATTGTGGTTTAAATACTCTGTGGCTGCCATCTTGAAATTCTTAATAATTTTACTCTTGAATTTGAATTTAGAAAGTGATTAATGAGGTGACTATGGAACATATGCTGGAACCCAGAGACTTCCTCATATGCAGTACCGCCTCACTCTGTCTCCCCACTGCCCCAGGACAGCCTCTTGGCTGCAGGCTCCCTCTCCCTGGCTCTGGGGGCTCCCCACAGTTTCTCCCTTCCCATACCTGCCCATAACCACTGCTGCCCTCTGCCCTGTCACATCGGTGTGTGGAAGGCCAGGGTTCTGCCATTGCCCTTGGCCCCTGGCAGGAGACAGATATAGGGAAGACCAAGGTCAGGGATGCATAGCACGTTGGCGCATGCAGCATCTTGGGATGGGGCAAATGGGCTTTGGTCCCACCCGGGCTGGTAATATCATGGCCCATTCAGTAGACAACTCTTGACCCTGGCCAGTCCAGGTTCTGAGCATGTCCAGGTGCAGAGGCTGCAATCCCTTGGGGGTTACCACCCACAGTGCATCATGGTATTGGGCATGAGGGCAGGGAGCCTGACTGCCCTGATCCTGCATGGAGTTCAAGTTTTTATTTTGCCATGGACCTTGAAAATTATGTAAGTGGTCCTGGGTGTTGGCTTCCTTCTGGGAGCTCAGCTGAGGCAGTTGGCTGGGGCAGGGGCCATGGTCTTTCTTATTCTCCACTTAGACATTCTTACATTATAGCAGCTGGGTTCCAGAAAGAATGTACCAAGAAGCCAAAGCTTTGAAGCTGGAGATTTCTTAAGGATCATCTTCGGAAGTTACACATTAACTTTTGCCACATTTATCCACCATAACAGTCACATAGACAGCCCAGGATTAAGGGGAAAGGAAGCACATTCTACCTCTTCAGGGGGTTGTGGCAAGGTCACAAAGACTCATTTCTCTTCCAGAACAAGTATGGTGATGAAGAAACAGGTATTGGACAACCCATCTTTCATTTAACTTAAAATAGTGCAGCAGAAACCTCCTCAGCAAATGTTAAAGAAGTTTGAGGTTTTATTACCTTCTATTTACTCTGACACAATGTCGAATGCAAACAACTGTTGCTAAATCTGAAAATCTCTGCCCTTTAGCTTCTGTCCAACCACGGCTCACTTAAAGTAGTAAAAAGCATGTGTACCTCCTCAGTGAAGAACAAAACCGCTTCTTCCTCTAAGCCTGAAATCCTGTTCTAATTCTTACTTTCATTCAAGTAAAAATAATCATTGTGATGATAATAAAATTAATATAACATCTCAGGAAATCTGTCATTGTTACAACTGGAAATGAACCAATGAAGAAAAGGTGAAGAGAGACCCTTCTGGTTAAATTGACTGAAACATTCTCCAACAATGGAGAATAATAAAATACAATTAAGGCTGAAAGTGACCCGAGGCTCTAAATCAGAGTACTTAATGGGACATGAAGACCATATAAAGGTCAGCAACTCAGAAGTGACCTCCTGGTTATAATATATAGGTTTAAAAGATTCCAAACCTCTTTAAATGTGTGTAACTTATCACTTGTGAAATGTAAATTATTGCTCAATTTGCTTAAAATAAAATCAAATTTTTCATTTATTAAATTGACAGTGATTTCTACAAGGTAACACTCAATACTGGCAAAGGCATGGTGAGGGAGCCAACAATACTGGTGGGAGTTCAACTTTTGAAAAGCAGTTAGCCCAGAATTTATCAAGCAGCTCAGGAAAATTTATTCTTTTGTATCTAGTGATTGTCCTTCTAAAAAACCATCTTGAAAAAAAAATGAAAGCTTTGAAAAAAAGATATATGCAAAAAAATGGTAATGGCAGCAAAATACACCCCCCCCCAAGGATTCATGTTGAATTTATGAGGCTATTACAACAGTTAAACGTTGGGAGCAATCAAATAGCCAACAATGAGTGAATGGCTTAATTATGACACATCTTAGGAACAAAAAATGCTGCCGCTTAAAACTAGGTTTTAGAAGACACCTAATGGCACAGAAAAATTTCTTACAAAATGATATTTATTTATTTATTTTTTTAAAAAAGGCAGATGTAAAATTACAGAGCATTACTCTTTTTGTTAAGTGCTTTTGAAATAAAACAAGCAGCCCAGGAATAACATGGAGAGTAGCTGGCAGAATGCATGTAGGTCTCTCCAGACAAACCTCCATTCTAAGAACCTCCAGGCAATGCAGCTCAGCTCCAAAGAGGTAAGGTACAGACAGTGGGGGCCAGGGCTGACTTCAGGAGCAATAACGGGGCTCTGTAGTACTGGGATTGAGAGACAGTCGTGGGGTAAAGGGGCAGGGCCTTGAACAGCAATGCAGCTAGAAGCCATACTACAAACCACAGGGCCTTGGCTTTGTCCATTTGTGCTGCTATAACAAAATACATGAGACTGGCTAAGTTATAAAGAACAGAAATTTATTTCTCACAGTTCTGGAGGCTGGAAGTTCAAGATCAGGACTCCAGCAGGTTCAGTGTCCAGTGAGGACTTGCTCTGTTTCTAAGAGGGTGCCTCGTTGCTGTGTCCTCTGGAGGGACAAATGCTGAGTCCTCACCTGGTGGAAGGGATGGAAGGGCAAAAAGGGGCCTAGCTAGTTTCCTCTTGCACTTTTCTAAGGTTGCTAATTCCAATTAGGAGGGCTCTGCCCTCTTGACTTAATGACCTCCAGACAGCCCCACCTCTTAATACTATCACATTGGTGTTTAAGTTTTAACATATGAATTTGGGGACACATGATGAGACCGTAGCAAGGAAGGTGTGATTTTTATGAATTCCAGGGATCAGTTTTAACTCTTTAGTCTCACAAAACTACCAAGCCATGCCACCAAAATTGCTATTAGGCCAAAACCTTGCCAAGAGCTCTGCACATCCACATGCCCTACAATTCACCATCTGACAGGTGGTTTGTAGAAGCACCCAAAAGACATTGACAGGAAGCAAAGGACATTCACAAATGCAAACCGTTGATTCAACAAATATTTAGTGAGTTCCTAATGTGTGTCAAGCACTCTTTTAGCCCTGAGCACACAGAAGAGACTAAAACAAGTTTCCTGCCCTCCTGTGCTTATATTCTAGCGAGCAGAGCTAGAAAATAAACATATATGTCAGGTGGTGATAGTGGCTATGAAGAAAAATAAAACAATAGAGCAGAGTGAAAAAGAAGTGAGCGAAAGAAGCTGGTGTGATCAGGAAAGGCTTTTCTGATAAGTTTACAGTAGATAAGTTTGAAGGCCTTTCTGAATTAAGTGATGGTTTCTTCATGTGAATGCCTTAGGGAAGAGCATTGCAAGCTGAGGGAATGATGTGTGCCAGAGCCCTGAAGCAAAAGTGTTCTTGGCATGTTTGATAAACAGCAAGAACCTGTGACTGGCACAGTGAGAGTAAGACAAAGAGTGGCAGAAGCTGAGCTCAGAGCATCTGGAGATGAGGCCCAAAACAAGACAACACAAGGGTCTTGCAGGCTAGGTGAAGTCTACACAACATAGGAAGACATCAAGGGAATGAAGAGATGAGATTTAGATAAATGAGTCACTATGGCTGCTGTGTGGCCAACAGAGAGAGAAAGAGAGAGACAGAGAAAGCGCAAAGGTGACAGCAGGGAGATGCTTTGGGAAACTGTCACAGCTGTCCACAGTCACAGCATGGCAGCCTATTAGTGGTGGGAGGGACAAAGGAGGGTTGGATTCTTGCAAATGTAGAGCCTTAGGATTGGCAGATAGGGTGGAAATGAGTTGACAGAAAGAGAGGAGACAAGAATGACATTAAAGTTTTGGGAGTTGCCATTTACTGACGTGGGCAATTACTGTCAGCCAATACAAACATTTTTAAGGCTGTCAGTACACATTGCCAAAGCACTCTCAAAGACAGTTAATATCTTGATTGGTTCTAAGACCTTCCCACTTGGAAACATCGTCCAGACTACTATAAGTTTGGGTCATTAAAGGTTTGAGGGTAGCTACGATGTTTGGACTTTTTATTTGAACCAGGGCCATGGTTTTCCCACATAAGGAGGTGGAGAGACATGTATTTCAGAATTATCTAGCACATGGTAGACATTCTGTTTATGTTTACTGACATATTGAGAGATCATGGAAGGACCATGATCTTCCTCACTGAGATTTAGTGTTCTCTCCAACCTGGTGATTCTGATCTTCCTCCATTCCACTCTCCATTCCACCATCTCTCCTTTCCTCTCTTCAAAGCCACTGTTCTAGGATTTCAGGCTAGGAATTTCTCTGTTAGAAAGATCATACCAGATGGCCAACTTCTGTTATGTTGACAAGGTGGCAGACAGACAGAGAGAAAAGGGTGAGGAGGACGTGTATAGCAGTCTTACCGTTTTGCATATCTGCAGATGCAGCTGCATGTGGACTGGTCTCAGAGGACAGAAAAGAACAGAGCCCTTGAAACTAAACTAGACCCTTCTGGTGGTGTGTGGCACACACTGAACAGTCAGACTCAACAGTAAGCACTGAAACAGAAATCCAGACTGGTTCCCAAGGGTGTCATGCAGTCCTTGTTCTTATTTCAACCTCAGTTAGACCTAAAGATTAGAGCTCCACAGGGCATCAGTAGAACCTATGTCATCTCCAATATTCCACAACCTGCATTGCAGTTCAGCTTCCAGACATCTCATTTATCTCAAACTAGACACCACTGTTGAACGAATCTAATCATTATGAGAAAATTTCAGCTACATGTTGGGACTATAGCCTCCAAGTTCACAGTCCTCCATATTCAAAGTGAAAGGCAGTAAAGATATTAAAAAGAAAATGTTTCTCAGCACCATTTATTGAATAAGGATTCTTTTCCCCAGTGTACGTTTTTGTCTGCTTTGTCAAAGATTAGGTGGCTATATGAGGATAGTTTTATATCTGGGTTCTCAACAGATTTAAACCTAAGAAATGAAACTATTAGAATTGTAGAGGAAGAAGTTGGAAACACTCTTCTAGACATTGGCCTAGGCAAAGAATTTATGAAGAAGACCCCAAAGGCAATCACAGCAACAACCAAAATAAATAAATGGGACCTGATCAAATTAAAAAGCTTCTGCACAGCCAAGGAAATTGTCACAAGAGCAAACAGACAACCTACAGAATGGGAAAAAATTTTTGCATGCTA